>OX155900.1:45702126-45817126 GCA_944588485.1 Phosphuga atrata
AGACTAGACAGACAGGACTAGACAGACAAGACTAGACAGACAAGACTAGACAGACAAGACCAGACAGACAAGACTAGACAGACAAGACTAGACAGACAAGACTAGACAGACAAGACTAGACAGACAAGACTAGACAGACAAGACTAGACAGACAAGACTAGACAGACAAGACTAGACAGACAAGACTAGACAGACAAGACTAGACAGACAAGACTAGACAGACAAGACTAGACAGACAAGACTAGGCAGACAATACTAGACAAACAAGTCTAGACAGACAAGACCAGACAGACAAGACTAGATAGACAAACTTGACACACTAGACAAGATTAGACAGACAAGACTAGACATAGAAGACTAGATAGACAGGACTATACAGACAAGACTAGGCAGCCAAGACTACATAGACAATACTAGATAAGTCATGTCAAGATTGATTATGAACCTTTTACGTGTTGTTGTAGAGCTCTGGAAAGGTTGAATATATTTATTTATATATTCAGACTGTGTTCCGACTGTTTTAAGTTTTACGTATGAAGTTGTATCAACAATGGATAGTCAAGACCGGTTAAAATTCTAGAAACAGTAGATTCACTAGTGTTGATTATTGTCCTTCTGGTCTTATCTATCCAGTCTGCACGGTCATCATTACACGGTAAAGCAATAAAAGTATCCATTAACTGAATTTCAATTGAATTGAAACTTTCAATTAATTGATTAAATGATCCTTCGCTATTATGCGGTGCGATTATTTGTTATTACGCCCACGTTTGGTGTATTGTTTGCGGTCGCATTATCATAAATTAATCTGCGGCGTTATTTTGCAGCCAAGAACAAGAACAACACCAATCTCAACAACGAGGTCAAGGCTGCGGCGAACAGGAATTTGTTCAGCTCGAAGGACAAAAAGAAGGATGTCACAAAAGGCAAGCAAAAATATTAGTTTCTTACGTCTGCTTTTTCGCTATGTGTTTTCTTTTGCTTAAATTAGTTTTTATATATGGTTTAAAATTAGTGTAATTTGTGTGAATACTGTCGAATTTATTTGGCCACCAGGTATATTTGAGAACCAGTTTACGCTGTGATTCAATTATTGAATTAATGTGTAATGTTGGTTGCCTACTTTGCCTATACACTTAAAGTACAAATTGTGACTTATAATAAATAGTAAATATAATTAACTTTAGAATATAAACATATCGGAATCTTTTCTATTTTTTTTATTAATTTACTGTGTGATAACAGATTTATAATTTTTTGAATAATTTAAAAATTATTGCAGAAATTATTTTTAAATTATAAAACTTTTTGGTTAATTCATTAATTATTCTAGTTTGCAAGTTATCCAAAAAATTATTATACTAACAGATCTTTCTAAATTTGTAATATTTGTTTGTTCAATATTTTAATGTGTCGATTATAAATAAAGCTTATAAACAAAGAACTTGCAGTGTACAACAGCATAGTTTGATTCTAATAAGACTAAATTAGACAATGACATGGTTGGATTTGTCTTTCTAACAAAACCTCTGTCTTTCTGCACTAGTTTATTCTGATTTTCTTTGTCTAGTTGCCCATAAATTTGTCCGAATTAAACCTTATTAGAACCTGTTGAAACCGTATTTCGTATTTTAGTCTATTTGGCAATTTTCATTTAGTCTTCTCAGTTCAGACTAGTTTTTAGTTTTGTCCAATCCAGTCAAATTGCCTAACATATTCTAGTCGTGTCTTCAGCTTCCTGATCTAATCCAGTTTACTTTGACTGGACTTCTTTACTTCTTGAGGACTTGTTCTTGAGGACTGGACTTGTCTTCTTTAGTTTGGTAATTTTTTGCTAATCCAATTCGAAATCTTGTGTTGTCGAGTTTCCACAAGTATTTGAAACTTTTGCTATAATTTGTGTAACTATTTCTAGCAATGTCTTGGCTTACTAAATTTAAGCAATTTACAACTATCCAAAGCTAATACTTCTAGTCTTTACATAGTTCATACAAGTCATATTTCGTATTTCTAGCAATGTCTGGATCTTCTTGGTTTAGGCAACTTACAACTATCCAAAGCTGCAAGTTCTAGTCTTTAGAAAAAGTTATATATCGTATTTCTGGCAATGTTTTGGTCTTCTCGGTTTGGACAACTTGCAACTATCCAAAGCTGATCGTTTTAGTTTTTAGTAAAAGTTATATTCCGTATTTCTAGCAATGTTTCGGTCTACTAGGTTTAGAAAACTTACAACTATCCAATGCTGCTACTTCCAGTCTTTTGAAAAAGTTATATTCCGTATTTCTAGCAATGTTTTGGTCTTCTCGGTTTAGACAACTTGCAACTATCCAAAGCTGATAGTTCTAGAATTTAGTAGAAGTCATATTTTTTCTTTCTAGCAATGTTTTTATCTTCTCGGTTTATACAACTTACAACTATCCAAAGCTGCAAGTTCGAGTATTTAGCAAAAGTTATATTCCGTATTTCTAGCAATATTTCAAACTTCTCGATTTAGACAACTTGCTGCTATCCAAAGCTGCTAGTTTTAGTCTTCTATGTTTAGACAACTATAAAAAGCTGATAGTTTTAGTCTTTAGCAAAAGTTATATTTCGAGTTTCTAGCAATTTCTTGGTCTACTCTGTTTAGACAACTTACAACTATCCAAAGCTGCTGGTTCTAGTGATTAGCAAAAGTTATATTTCGTCAGTTTTTAGTTCAATTTTGCTAGTTCTAGTCTGTCGTAAACATATCCTAAGCCTTAATTGCATTATAAGAAAATGTTTATATATGTGTAATAGTTGCTAATTGCATTGTCTTTTGTAATAAATAATTTTCGTAAGTCTATTCGTAGTATTGCTATAGTAGTAGTATTGCTATATGTGCAATTGTTGCTAGCTACAGTTTTCCAGTTTTCCAGAGTTCAATATTGTTAGTCTAATTGTGCCATATATGCAAAACTTGCTAGTTCTAGTCTTTTGTAAAAAATAAATTCCGCAAGTGTTTGGTGCAGTTTTGTTAATTAGTTGCTAGTTTTAGTGTTTTGTAAAAGTATTTTTATATGGAAGCCTAGTCCAATTTTGTAATATACGCAAGCGTTGCTAGTTCTAGTCTTTTTCCAATTCATACTGTAGGCAGTACAGGTTTCCTATCCATGTAAAAATTGCTAGATTTAGTCTTTAACTAACATGATTTCGGAAACAAATTGAAACCATTTTTGCCATGTAAGTAACATTTTTAACGTCTTTGCAATATAATAGTTGCTAGTTCTATGGTTTTATAAGTACTAGTTCATACAGTAGGTACTAGTTCATACAGGTACTGTCTAGTTTGTTCTTGTATGTAATAGTTACTAGTTTTGCTAAAGACGAATAGACTGTTTGCTGAAGAGCAAACATAATGTTCTGAGCACAGAACAGTTACAGTTTAGTTTTCTACTACAGTTGAGTTTTCAAGTTCGAGTACAATGTAAGCAACATTTATAGCAATTTTGCAAAGAATATAAAGGTTGCTAGTTTTTTTTTTACTACTAGGATTTTCTTTCTATACAAATTATGTTCAGTTTGTTCCAGTATGCAAAAGTTGCTAGTTTTAGCCTTTGGTATAGAACTATTCTGGATAAGCAAGGTTCACTATTGTTTCGTTCAGAATTTTCAAGTCTTGTTCAGTCATGTCCAGTCCTGTTCAGTCTCGTTCAGTCTTGTCTGGTCTTGTTGAGACTTGTCAATCTTGTTCATTCTAGTTTAGTCTTGTCCAGGCTTGTCCAGTCTTGTCAAGTCTTGTTCAGTGTTGTCAGTTTTGTCCAGTATTGTCTAGTCTTGTCCAGGCTTGTCCAGTCAAATCAAATCAAATCAAAATCAATTTTATTTCTCTAAGGATGAAAATATTACATATGAGACAAGTCAAGACAAAATAGACAAAAAACATGCATAAGACGGAGGCCGCACTACGGTTTTTTCAAGTGAGGGGTAACCGCTATAAACCCGAAACCCGCTCGAGAAACGCACAGTACGCTATGGGAAAAATTAGTCGCGGGAAAAAACCGCAAGTGAGGCCGCTTGTATTAGCTTACTTGAGTCAGAAAATCACGCGATTAAAAACCGCGGCGGATTAGCCGTAGTGCGGCCTAGGCTTTAGCTATAACATTAAAAAAAACAATTAAAAGAAACTATAATAAGCTATCAAAAAAATCACTAACGCTATGGAAACAGTCTTGTCCAGTCTTACTTGGTTTTGTTCAGTCTTGTCTAATCTTGTCCAACCTTGTTAAGACTTATCCTATATATAATCCTTATATATAACCTTATATATATATATAACATATATATCAGTATTGTCCAGTCTTGTCCAGTCTTGTCCAGTCTTTTAAAGTCTTGTCCAGTCTTGTCCGGGCTTGTCCAGACTTCTCAAGCCTTGCCTAGTCTTGTTCATTCTTGCCCAGTCTTGCGCAATCTTGTCCAGTCTTGTACAGACTTGTCAAGTCTAGTCATTTGGTAGATCTAGTCTTTAACTAACATAATTTTCGAAGCGATTTGTTTTGCCATGCAAGCAACATTTTTATCAATTTAGCAATGAATAGAAAAGTAGCCTATTCTACTATTTTATAAGTAGGTACTAGTAGTTACTGTTTATATAAATACTGTATAATATAATAGTGTATAGTATAATACCAGTTTGTTCACATATGCAAAAGTTGCTAGTTCTAGTAAAGACTACGAGAGTGTTTGCCAAAGAGCAAACATGATGCTCTACAAGTACAAGTACGAGTTCAGTTTTTAAATGTAAGCAAAATTTATAGTAAGTTTGCAATGTTTATAAAAGTCGCTAGTTATGGTTTGCTAGTACCAGCACTTACTTTCTATGCAAATTATTTTCAGTGTGCTCATGTATGCAAAAGTTGCTAGTTTTAATCGTTGACTTGGAAATATTCTAGATAAGCAAGGTTCAGTAAATTTCGTTCTCATTTTTCAATTCATGTCTTGGCTAGTCTTTTCTAGTCAAACCTAATCTTGTCTTGTCTTATCTAGTCCAGCCTAATCTTGTCTAGTCTTGTCTAGTCTAACCTAATCTGCTCTAGTCTTGTTTAGTCTCGGAAAATTTTGTCTAGTTTAGCATAATCTTGTGTAGTCTTATGTAGTTTGGCCTAATTTGGTCTACTCATGCCTAGTCTAGCCTAATCTTGTCTAGTCTTGTCTAGTTTAATCTAACCTTGTCTAGTATAATCTCATCTTGTCTAGTCTTGTGTAGTCTACCCTAATCTTGTCTAGTCTTGTCTAGTCTAAGATAATCTTATATAGTCTTGTGTAGTATAGCCTAATCTTGTCTAGTCTAGCCTAATCTTGTCAAGACTTGTCTAGTCTATCCTAATCTTGCCTAGTCTTGGCTAGTCTAACGTAATCAGGTCTAGTCTTGTCTAGTCTAACATAATCTGGACTAGTCTTGTCTAGTCTAACCTAATCTGGTCTAGTTTTGTCTAATCTAGCTCAATCTTGTCTAGTCTAGCCTAATCTCTTCTAGTCTTATGTAGTTTGGCCTAATCTTGTATAGTCTAACTTAATATTGTCTAGTCTAACCTAATCTTGTCTAGTCTTGCCTAATCCTGTCTAGTCTTGTCTAGTTTAGCCTAATCTTGTCTAAACTTGTGTATTTTGCCCTAATCTTGTATATTCTAACCTGGTCTTGTCTAGTCTAGCCTAATCTTGTCTAGCCTGGTCTAGTTTAGCCTATTTTTTGTCTAGTCTGGTGTAGTCTGGCATCTTGACTAATTTCTAGTTTAGCCCAAGCTTGTCTAGTTTTGTCGTGTCTAGCCCAATCTTGTCTAGTCTTGTTTAGTTTAGCCTAATCTTGTCCAGTCTAACCCAATCTTATCTAGCCTTGTCTAGTCTAATCGCCAGCACTAGCTGGATCGAGTGGTACCCCTGGAATGCTCTCTGTGTCCCTCGGCATCTCAAAAGCATTTCTTCAAGTTTGTGCTGTTCTAATATTTCTTTCTACAATAGTTGTTTATTACTTCTTCTTTCTTCCTCTTCCTTTTTGTCAATAATTTGCTTCATACCCTTTTCTACAACCTTCCAGTCTTCATCATTCCTCAGCACGAGTGCCGTCATGTTCCAGTTGGTTAAGGTCTCTCCTGTTTCTACCTCAATCTCAAGTCTTTTCGTCGTTTTATCGTCTTTGTCGTGTCACCATTTTGGTATAGTTTAACAAGTTGACTCCTATGAGACAACTCATATCGAACAGCGAGATTCATTCTAAGATTCACTTCTATTTCTTGAAGTAAATAAGTATTGACAAAGCAAGACACAAACAAAATTAAATGAATGGAGATCATTAACGAAACTCAATTACAAATACGAAAGTGTTACAATCCGGGGAAAAAAACGAGATCTCTAAAACAATTTAATAATTTTCGGAAATAGATGTGAGTCCTAGTTTAATATAGTTTTCACCGATTCTCTTTCAAACGAAAGTGTTTCGTTAATACGGCCGGGAGGACGTTAATCGCTCGCCGCGTTCCGGACGAGCGCCGAATTGTGCCGCGAATTAGATTAATTAATGTACGCTGTAATTACCAATTAATTTCCTCCATGGACTAGTTATCAGACGGCTCGGCATGTCTACTCCACGTAGAAATCTTTCCTCTGGACGCATTCAGAGCACGGCAATGGAGAAACGGAGTTTTGCATAAATGTTTCTCCATCAATTCCTAACTTATTTTCCGACGATCGTTTGACTACACATTATCGACCGTCGAATTTGTTAAATTATGCAATTAGTTTGCGATTCTTGCCCAATCGAGCCATTTTTTTTTTTACTTTCTAGTAGGTAAACTTGGAGAGAAAGTATGCATACATATGAACAAAACTAGAAATTAAGAGTTGTTGCCTCGGAAGTTAAATGCACTTTACTCACAACAAATCTTCCTTGCATACGACAAGAATAAATAGTATACCACTACATAAACAAGACTTCAAAGATATAATATAAAAATACAAGATTTGACAAACAAGACTAAACAGATAGGACTAGACTAGACTAGACCAGACTAGACCAGAGTAGACCATACTAGACCAGACTAGACCAGAGTAGATCATCAGACTAGACTAGACCACACTAGATCAGACTAGACCAGACCAGACTAGATTAGATTAGACCAGAAAAAATACTAGGCAATACTAGACAAGACTAGACCAGACCAGACCAGACAAGACTAGACCAGACAAGGCAATACAAGACTAGGCCAGACCAGATAAGACCAAACTAGACCAGACAAGACCAGACAAGATCAGAACAAATCAGACCAGACCAAACAAGACTAGACAAGACCGGAGAAGGCCAGACAAACCAGACCAGATAAGACTTGACCAGACGAGCAACACCAGATAAGACCAGACAAGACGAGAAAAGACCAGACAAGACCAGACAAGGCTAGACAATACCAGTCAAGACCATACAAGACCAGACAGGACCAGACAAGACCAGACAAGACCAGACAAGACCATACAAGACCATACAGGACCAAACAATACCAGACAAGACCAGACGCTACCGGACAAGACTGGACTAGACTAGACATGAAAAGAAGTCTGAAGAAGACCAGACAAGACCAGACCAAACCAGACCAGACCAGATAAGATCAGACCAGACCAGACGACACCAGATGAGACCAACCAAAACCAGAGAGGATCAAACAATACCAGACCCGACGAGGCAAGACCCGACCAGACAAGACCAGACAGGACCAGCCAAGACCAGACAGGACCAAGCAAGACAAGATAAGACATGTCTATATTAGGTAAGACTAGACCAGATAAAGACAAGACCACACAAGACTAGACTAATGAACTTACGTATGTGTTTTATGTAATGGATTGTGAGTTTATATGACTATAAGTGTTTTTAAATTTATATTAATTATAGTATTAGCAAATTTCGTGAGTACATTAGCATGTTACGAATAACTGGCAAAAAAACCTAACTTTCATTTCCATAATCACAACTTAATAATTATAATTGTCTGGAGAATTTGAACATAATAGATACAATTAGGCAAGAGTAAACAAGACTAGACAAGTAAAGGCAAGCGTAGACAAAACTAAACAATACTGGACAGATTATTAATTAGACGTGACAAGAGCCCAGAATGCTAGGCAAAACCAGACAGGAATACACAGCACCAGTCAAGACCAGACAAGATAAGAATCGAGAAGACAAGACCAAACAAGGCCAGACACGACCAGACTAGAGCAGACAAGACCAGGCCTTCTAGACCAGATAAAACCAGACAGACAAGACCAGGCAAAATCAAAGAAGATCAGACAAAACATACCAGACCAGACAAAACCAGAGAAGACCAGATAAGAACAGACAAGAACAGATAAAACCAGACAAGACCAGACAATGCCACACAAGACCTGACAAGATTTAACAATACCAGACAAGGCCAAGCAAGACCAGAAAGGACTATGCATGATCAGACAATAGTAGGCAAGTTCTAATATGTCCAGACAAGACTAGACCAGGGATGACTAGACAATACTAGACCAGATAAGAACAGTCAAGAACAGACAAGACCAGACATAGCCCTACAAGACCAGGCAAGACCGGACAAAACCAGACAAGAGCAGACAAGACCAGACTAAACCAGATTAGACCAAAGAAGACCTGCCAATCAATGGACCAGACAAGACTATACAAGGTTAGACAAGACCAAATTAGACCAGACTTGAACCAGACTGGGCTAGCTTTTGTGATGTCGATTTAATTTTATTAAGGATCGATCTTTTTATGTCCGATTTGCGATTTTTAGGAACGATTGTTTGTCAGCCAGATCGATCTTAAAATCGAATCGAAATGAAGAGATCGAAAATCTATCTCTGCTGGTATCTTGCCATTCATTTTATTGGTTTTTGTTAAAGAACAACTGGCGTGCTCTCAAGTTGTTCCAACAGCGAGGGCGTTAATATGTGTGTATTATTATGTATTTATGTACAACGCAGGTTCATCATGAATTGGAAAAGTAATAAATGCGTCCGACTCGGATACAAAAACTTTCACATGAAACTATAACTTAGGTATAACTTAGGCAACGTTCTAACCCACGAGGGAAATAGTTAAGTGGAAAACGATTTACTCGATTATTTATTTGGAAATCTTTAGCAGATTTATTATTAAATTTAATTAATCAATTTAAAAGCATTCTAAAATTGTGATAATTTTGCTTATCGTAAGCACAATCATTCATTTCGGAGTCTGAGATACCAGTGTTTACATTCAGGCCGTGGCCAGTGTTTATATCGTCCTGTCCTGCGTAACCTGAGAGAGTGGTATACCATATATACCACATATGATACCACATCCCAAGAGTTATTCCGAGCTGCCGCTTCCAAGGTGAAGATAGCGATGATGATTGCAAACCTCCTGAAAGGAGATGACATATGAAGAAGAAGATCGCCCTGTCATTTGCCACAATTGGGTCCTCCATCGCGCATGCCTCTCCCATGTTGATACATCTGAGAAGGTGGCTGTCGCTCTGAAGCTCCCTGCATTCACACAGCTCGTCATCCACAATCATTCCCCATCCATCCTGTTCGATTTGCAGCGCGTCACTCCTGTTCTTAGTCTGTTCGGTGAGTTCCATGTCGCGTATGGTAAAAGTTTTCCGGTGGCAGCTCCTCTCTGGGTTCGGTCCGCAGGTTTGGGTGTTGCTCTTTCCATATTTCTACGCGGCGTTGTTTTGGGCATGTCTCCAGTTGAAAGCAGTTGTTGCTTATGTTGAAGAAAGCTCTTCCACGTTTTGAGTCGTCGCCTTTCTGGTTGTTGGTCGTGTACAGGGTGCCGCCGTCTCCGATCTGCTTCTGCCGATCTGTTTCGGATGCTACTTTGCGTCTGACGTGCGCTGGGACAATTCTAGATTGATGGTACAGCTTCTCGACAGGTGTCGGTCTCAGGTAGCCTGTTATAATCCGAGTTTTACCATACTGGTACCGCGTACTCGTCAGCGGAGAAATAGAGATCAATGGTCGACGTACGCAGCACGTCAGGCTGTACTCCCCATATTATGCCAGTGAGCTTCCGAATAATATTATTCCTAGCACATAGTTTGGCCTTTGTATTTTGGCAGTGTTTTTGGAAAGATAGTGTGCAGTCCAGTGTTTCGCCCAGGTATTCTCCTTCTTTCTCAGTCCTTATTTCTCAGGTGAAATATACCTACCTGGGTTTTGATGGTGTTCGGCTTCAACTGGTTTATGTCATAGTACTGTGCCATGTTTTCTAAGGCTTTAGCTAGTTTATTCTCGACTTCGAAGCTTTTCCCCTGTGCGGCGATGGCTGTGCTATCCGCATAGATGAAGCGACGTGTCTGTTGGTCGGTCATTTGTGTATGCGTTGAAAAGCATAGGAGCCAGTACACTTCCCTGTGGTAGGTCGTTCCTCTGGTCTCTCCATCGACTCCTTTTTCCCTGCAGTGTAACAAAGTAAGCACAATTATAAATAAATATAGGATATATAAGTTATATCCTATATTTATATAATCCTATATAAGAATCGATTCTCTCAAACCGATTCGTGTGATCGATTTTTGCCATTTTCGGTCAATTTTGCATTGACACCATTTTCAAATCGAGAAACATTCACAGGAATAGCAAAGTACTGGTGAAAAGTACTCGCATAAGGATGTGAAACCTGGATCGTCACACAGAGCAACGAAGCAAGAGTAGCTTACCTTTGAAAGAAAAATAACTCGTAGAATCCTTGGCCCAGTGTATGAAAACAATGAATTTAGAATTCGGTATTACAGGAAATTTTCCGGGCACTCGAAGAACCACCGGGGGTTCTTCGAGTTCTATCCGGGAGTTCTATCTCGGTACACTAAGTTGCAAAGACTGCAGTAGACAGAGCATGTCATACGAATAACTGAAGATAGAATGCCAAAAAGGGTTCTCAATGGCAAAATGCAAGGGAGAAGGCAAGTAGGCCGACCGCGAAAAGGGTGGGAATACGCAATCAAGAAAGACACAAGAAGTCTGCTAAATACCAGAGATTGGAAAAGTAGATGAGTATATATATATCTATAGATATAGACACAACATCACAACATCATCTGGTCTACACACAACATCAAGTTGGGAAAGGATAATCAGACTTCCGAAATAACCAGACGTCGGTTATCGACTTGACCTGGGCGGCTTTTGGCAGGCTTAGCCACATTCTCCGGGAACCACACAACCTTATAAACCCCAAGAGGAAGGTTTATGACTCGTGCATTTTGTCGGTCGCAACGTTTGGCCTCGAGACTGTAACTCTAACGATGTATAGGACAAATCGACTTCGAGTCTGCCAGCGAGCGATGGAGGGAGCAATGCTGGTAATAAGCATCATGTGCAAAATTTAAAATGAAGAAATCAGCAGAAAAACTGGGGTTGTGGATGTGATGGAGCGAGTTGTGCGTCTTAAGTGACAATGGGCGGATCACATAGCAAGAGACCATAACGAGTGGACTAAAATCCTATTGCAATGGAGGCTGCGAAGATCTAAGCGAAGTGGTGGCAGGCATCAGGCAAGATGGCGGGACGACAACCGACGCAACGCGGGAGGAAACTGGTTGAAAGTTGCGCAGGAAAGATCGACATGGAAAAGTTTGGAAGAGACCTATGTTCAGGAGTGGACGAAAACAAGCTAAAAGAGTGAAGAGGAGAAGATAGGCCATGAAAAGGAAAGAGTGGAGGAAGAAGCTGAGGGAGGCCAGGGCCGAACCAGGGCTGTAGTGCCTGAGATATGAGGTAAGACCAGACAGGACCAGGCAAGACTTGGGGTATGAAAAATGAACAAATAGTAACTTATATGTATCATTAAATTAAACGATCGAAAACATAAAATGGAGGAGTAACTGACAGAGCCGACACTATCTAACACTAATAAAAGATACGGAGAGCAAATCCCTGTAGTTAGGGTTCACCCTTTAAATATCTTCTGTTCTAGTATGCTGTGTAATACGCGATCAAAAAAGTTTAGAACCCACACTTCACTGACTCTCTAATATTTAAATAACTTCCTATGCTTAAATAAAAACTGTTTCCAAACATTTCGAAACATCCACATTTTCTACACAATTAACACAAATTAGTATCGCATGTTGTCCATAACAAATAGTTTCAAAATTAACGTTAACAATAAACATTATTCATTATTTAATTCCTAGGAGAATTCGTACTGTCAGTGCGTTATGTAAAGCAGCCAATGTAGCCTCACTTTCTTTTCCAGTTCTATCACCGATGATTCCACTAGAAACAAATAAAAAAAAACTTTTCGTTCATTAAACTTTGGCGGTGAAAGGTACCACCGAGAAGTCAAACCCACACATGAGTATAACTAATTATACTAGTTTGGCGTAGAAGCATACGATCTTGATCTTGATCTTCTTGCGTTTCATTTATCCATTATACGGATCATTTATTCCATTACGTGCTATTATAACTATTTATAATTCGTTTTTTTTTGCTATTTTACAGTTCTTGTTAAATGTAATTGTAAATTTGAGTTTCTAAACCGTTTTTAAATTAAAAAAAAACATTGGTAAATGAACGTATGGGACATTGTATCTACACACCACACCTTTAATCTTTTATCTACGCGTAACCAAAATGAACACATTAATAAACTGCACAAAAGCCTACTCATGCACAAAAGCCCTTCTTCACACACTTGTATAACTAAATGGACAAGATTGATTTACACAAAGCTCGATAGACAAAATTGAGTTGCCTTTATGTTTAAAACTAATTGAACTGTTCAAAGCGTGATAACACAAAACAAAATGGACAACATTGGCTAGATTTGCAAAACTCGATAGACAAAACTAAATGGATAAAATTGATTATCGGTAAAACCATACTACATTATAAATAATCATATAAACTTAATAAAGTCGGAACACAGCCTGAATATATAAATATATTCAACCTTCCCGGAGCTTTATAATATTATTGAATCTTTTTAGGACTACCAAAACAAATCTCATGTGACAAATAACTGGCAAATTTTACATGAGGTTTGTTTTGGTAGTCCTAAAAAGTCTCAATAATATTATTGAGCTCCGGAAAGGTTGAATGAATTTATATATTCAGGCTGTGTTCCGACTTTATTAAGTTTATATGGATAAAATTGAGTTGTTTTAATGAATTTCGGTGGAATAAACTTCGTATTATATTCACGTCAATAATGTAGTTCTTAAAAATTGATTTGAATATAAACGGGAATCGCTGTGAGTTTCCTTTGATAACAGAATATATAACTATGTTATAAACAGTTGTATAAATCTATTAATAAAAATGTTGTGAAAGTGGAGAGAAAGATAGGCAAAAAAGCAGCGAGTCGGAGTTTTATATGAAGACAATAATAAAACATTCACAGATAAATAATAAGCCGGAAGAGATCCGTTTGCGACGTTGCGATTCAAGATGTGCATCGGCCGTATATTACGTGCCGAAACAAATCAACACACAAAGGGAAACTCTTATGCTCCACAATGGGAGAGATTGTCTCTCATCGCACGCAAAATTCGAATGAATAAATCGAAAGTGTTGGATTACAAGAAATATCTTCGGACTGTTTCTGAATACATTAATTAAACACCGTGTTATTATGTGATTGAATTTGATGGACTTTCTTTTAATTAAGAAAGGACAATCTGTGTAACGAGACTGGCTCATTCTTATTATAAGACAATATATAAATTACACAACTTATGAATTAAACAATTCCACATCTTTGCTTTCGAGATTTCGGTTTACAAAGACGAAATTGAATTTTGAGTGTATAAATTTGAAGTTTCATATGGCGAATTTGAACTTTAACAAGGCAAATTTGAACTTTGACAGGGGAAATTTGAACTTTGACAGGGCTAATTTGAACTTTGACAGAGCAAATTTGAACTTGACAGAGCTAATTTAAATCAAATCAAATGCAACATAATGAATTCCCCTTAAAAATAAAACAAAACAAGAGTTACAGTTGTTTGTGTTACGCTATATATTGTTTGGTATCTCATTTACATTGTAAAAAAAATTACCTCAAATATGATCTTTTTAGACATTCTAAAAGTTTTCAGAATTGTTTCTTCCTTCATTTTCGTTGGAAGTTTGTTAAATATATTTTTCTATTTTGCGTCTGTAATGGACTCATAACAGCACTCATGCGGTTATGGCTCGCCGAGCGGGATACAATTTTCTCAATATGTATCAGTGATTTTTTAATTTAGAAATGGCATAAAAGAGCGCAAAATTGAAAAAAATACTATAAAAAACTCGTTCGTAAGGCGATTTTCAGCACTAGTCCATTAGAGTCCAAAATTGTACGCGTTCTGTAAAATCGAGCTTACTGAACTCGTCCTTTAATATACTATTATACCACTAGTGTATGGTTCTTCACACATCACGAGCTTCTTCATTGGAGCATACATTAGGAGGTTTCCTCTTGTGGTATAGTCATACATCGATTTATGTTTGACTTGAGACGCTTAGTCCATCTGTTAGCGTGGCTTGCGCTAGTCCATATGTTAGCGTAGCTCCCTATAATATGTATTTTAAAGGATCTGTTTTGTAACCAATGTTTCCGTCAAGCTGCGCGGGTGCGCGAATGCGCAGCAGTTTTCGTGAAATTTTAAAATCTGCGCAGATAAATTAAGTTGCTGCGCACTTAAATTACGAGACGTTAATTTGTCTTCGAAATTTGGAAAATTTCGAAAAAAAATATTTATTAATATATTAAGTATATAAATAGATTATTTAAAAAGACATATTATTCACAAACAGCATAGAGAAGCTGTTAATAAATCACAAATATTGAAAAAATGTTAATTTCCAAAATATAGAAATGTTAATGGGAACACCTGAAGAACGTCACGGAAAAAGAGAAAAAACAAGAACGGTCAAAATCTGATTTTGAGAAAGTTAATGTATTAATCTAAAATGTATGGGCTATACGTATTAACTGAATAACGAATACGTATCAATGAATTCGTTCCTAAGATCCATAAGCATATGGAAGGAAAAATTAAGTTGCCACAAAATTGGCGAAGTCAAAATTATGCTTTTGAATTCACCGAATGTATAAACAATATCTTGGAAAAAAATGTTTTTCAAGAAATAAAAATTCAACCTTCCATACATTAATTGTAGATGAAAGCACCGATATTTATGTACAAAAGTACTAATTTTGGATTTTAAATATCGTGATAATGATATAAATCACAAAACTGTATTTATTGGTATTTTGAAAGTCGAACATTGTGAATTTGTAACAAAAAAATTAAAAAATTATGTTGAACATCAAAATATGATAATGTTTACGAGAGATAATGTCACGCTTGGAAAGAAAAATGGGGTAACTACAAAATGTACCTGTTATGCAGAACATAAAAAATTTACTCTGAACTGTTTACACAATGTTTGACCGATCAAATATGAAAAAAGAATTGAAAAGAAGAATCGAATATGAAAAATTTGAAGATTTTTGCTCAAGTAACTGCACATGATGCCATAACATTTAAACTAATCAATGAAGTAAGGTAGTTTACCAGATATTTAGCACATAGTGCAAAAATTACGATGTTCTAATTGACTATTGTCAAGTTATGGAACGAAATGGTCCTATCTGTAAATATTGTGCAAAATTCTAACGGATTCTCAATATCGGGTAGCAATTTTTGCTCTAAAAATCATATTAGAAGAGTTTTCATTTTTCTTCAAATACCCACAGAAAAGTTGTTTTCTTAAACTATTATTGATGCTCATCAGCATGTTAAGTCGAAAATAAGAAAATTTAAATCTCAATACCTGAGAGACAAAGTCCTTTGGAGCTGACATGTAAAAAACTATTATCAGAAGATCAGAATAATATTGATACTTCAAATATATATAATGCAATTTGTCCAAGATGACAATCAAAAACAATGGTATACACTTGATAATGAGATTATTATAAATTCAGGAAACAATTAAAATTTTGGAAAACAGAATATAATGAATCTTTCCGAAAAATATTCTATAACTATGATAAATATATAGAAGTATTGACATTGATAAAATATGAGATGAATATGCTGAAATGAAATTTACAATACTGAAGAAGAGTAAACTTGGATTGTTCAAAACATTCGTCGATACGTTAACTTTGTTACTAACCCATTCATAATTTTCCAATCTTGCTATTCTTTACAATATTATCTTCTTCTCTTCTTCTTTATTCAGCCTGTCTCGTCCACTGCTGGACATAGGCCTCTCTTAACATCTTCCATCTACTTCTATCTTGTGCTTCTTGCATCCAGTTGGTGGCGATGCGTTTCCCATCGTCTGTCCATCGGGTGGGTGGGCGTCCTCTACTTCTGTATGCCTCCTGTCTAGGTCGCCATTCCAGGATCTTTTTGGTCCATCTGTTGTTTGGCATCCTTGCGACATGCCCGGACCAGTTCCATTTTAGTTTGGTTATTACTTCAATTGCATCGCTAACCCCAGATTGCTGTCTTAGTACTTCATTCCGCACTTTATCTCGCAATGTAATTCCGAGCATGGAACGTTCCATGGCTCGTTGCGCCACTCTGATCTTTTGGACGGACTTTTGTGTGAGTGTTAGAGTCTCCGCTCCGTAGGTTAAGACTGGTAGGATGCACTGGTCAAACACCTTACGTTTTAGGCAGTTGGGGATGTCGGATTTGAAAATGTGTTTCCGTAGGCTGCCCACGTTAGTCTTAGCCTCCTTCCAATCTCATGTGTCTGGTTGTCTCTGCCGATTTTAATCACGTGGCCTAGATACTTGTATGAGGTGACTTGCCGGATCTCAATCCCTTCCATTATAAAGTTTCGGGAAGGTACTAGGTTGGTCATAAATTCCGTTTTCGAGATGTTTATTTTAAGGCCGACTTTTCGTGATTGTTCTGCCAGCTTCTTAAGCATTTTTTCAGTCTTATCTAGGCTATCCGAAATTAGCACAATGTCGTCTGCGAACCGTAGATGGTTGAGGTTTTCGCCATTGATGTTTATGCCCATATCTTCTAGTTCTATGGTCTTGAACATGTACTCCATGAGGTTTGTAAATAGTTTAGGCGAGATGGTGTCACCTTGTCGGACGCCGCGTTGTATTCTGAATCTGTCCGTTTTTTCGTGTAGTTTAACGCATGCGGTAGCATTTTTGTATATGTGCTGTAGAGTCTCCGAGTACCTATGGTCTATTCGGCAATTCGCCAGTGTCTTAAACATCTTATTGTGGTTGATAGAGACAAATGCCTTCTCGTAGTCCACGAAGGCAAGGACGAGTGGCTTGTTGTATTCGACACATTTCTCTATTACGGTTTTGATGGTTTGCAGGTGGTCGTTCGTTCCGTATCCGGCTCTGAATCCTGCTTGTTCAGGCGGTTGATAAAGGTCAAGTGTGGTTGTGAGGCGTCTAGTTATGATTTTGGTGAAGAGTTTATAGAGGTGCGATAGCAGGCTTATTGGCCTGTAGTTTTTTTAGGTCAGCCGTGTTTCCCTTTTTGTGTATAATAACAATGATTGCATTGTCCCATGCTGTTGGTGTTATTCCTTCCGTGAGACATTTGTTGAATAAACTCTTTATGGCTTCTAATAGCTCGACTCCCCCTTCCTTAATCTGTTCGATCGCAATATCATCCTCCCCGGGCGCTTTGTTATTTTTCATTTCCGTAATTGATTTTGAGATTTCCTCTTGGGTTATCTCCGGTAGATCTTCTGATCCTTGGTTTAAAATTTGGGGGATGGTACGGGTATATTCCGGCTCTGGTGTTTCTTGAGCGCTATAGAGATTTGAATAGAAGCGTTTTACGATTTCCGGGATCTCTTCTTTGTTCTTGATAGTTTGCCCGTTTTGGTCCTCGAGTTTGGTAATTTCTGCTTTTCCAGGTGTTATTTTCTGTCTCAGTACTTTCATGCTTTTGTTCTCTTCGATAGTCTTCGCTATCCGTGTTTTGTTATAATTTCTAATATCTTTCCTTGCGGCCTTTGATATTTCTTTATTTAGTGTTCTCAGCTGGTCTGTATGTAGTAGGTGCTTTTGTAGTTTTTCTCGCCTTTGTTTCATAAGTTGTCGTGTGTTTGCTGATAGTTTCCCTTCTTCCCTGTTCAGTTTCGTACCATGTATCTGTTTTGCCTCTTGTATCGATGTTACGATTTCATTGCTCAAGGTTTCTATACTCATTTCCTCGATGTTACCGTGTCCTAGTCGTTCTGCTATGGATTTCTTATATTACCCGTTATTGTTCACTGTAGTTTGTTCTTTGCTCTTTGATGTTGCAAGCAGTCTTCTCTCCTTTTTCAATCGTAGCACAACTTTTGCTCTTAGCATCCTGTGGTCGCTTCCCACTGACACCCGGTTGAGTATTGTGACATCCTGTACGATTTGTTTTTTATCCGTGATGATGAAATCTATTTCGTTTCGTGTATTTCCGTCAGGGCTCGCCCAGGTCCATTTCCGGTGTTCGGCTTTCTTAAAAAAGGTATTCATAGCATTCATACGATGTTCTAAAAGGAATTGCAGTAAGGTGTTTCCCCTATCATTTCTTTCTCCTATCCCGTATTGTCCCAGGGAAATTTCGCTGTCGTCTTGCTTCTTACCCAGCCTGGCGTTTAAATCTCCAACTATTAGTGTGTAGTATGTTGGAGTTTTTGACATTGCAGAGTAGATGTCTTCATAGAAGGTTTCGATTTCTTCCTCTGTGTGTGTGGATGTTGGGGCATACACTTGGATGATCTTTATGTTATATCTTTGGTTTAGTTTCAGTATTATAAAGCATACTCTGCGGCTTATGCTCTCTATGTGTAGGATCTGTTTTGTGTGTTTTTTATGTATTATGAAACCTACTCCTCCATCGGAGCTCTCTTCGTTTCCTCTGTAATATAAGGTATTTCCTGATTTTAGGGTAATCTGCTGTTCTCCTCTTCTTCGTATCTCAGCCAGACCTACTATATCCCAGTGAATTTGGTTTAGTTCTTCTTCGAGTTGGAGTACTTTTTCTTCGCTGGAAAGCGTTCTCGTGTTATAAGTACAGATGTGCAGTGTACGTCGTTTGTTTTGGTAGCCTGTTGTTTCCCGGTGATTCTTTGCACCCTTTGACCGCTGTTTGATCCAACCGCTACCTTGGTTGGGTGCTAGCGGTCTGCCGGGGACTAAGGGCCGCGTTCTTGTTGTATCTTTCATATTAAGAGGGGTTTAGCCGTTACCTATCACGCTGGCCAATGCGGGTTGATAGGGGTCGTCGGGGAGTATCATTTCCTTTACTCCCGTTTTGACGGTAACTCCGCCGTTACTCGGTCGTCAGAGCCTCGTTTGTTACGTAGCAGGGTGCGCCGGATGACCGAGGTCATCACTCGTGCAGGTGAGGTTGACATTTGGGGTGGTATGTGACCTTTTTTTTACCTTCTCCCCCTTACACCCCTCCCCCTTACACCCCTATTACAATATTATGGATACCTTCAAAGCATCCAGTGCGGATGGCGGACGGCGATTTTCAGTCATGAAATCCATTAAAAGGAAATATCGCAACAGACAGCAATACCTAGGTGATCTAATGAGAATAAAATTACATTTATCTAATGGGCAAATAATTAAAACCGAGTTTAAAAACAATTAGTTAATACGAAAGACAGAAGACAACAAAATAATAAATTTTCATTGGAAATATTCAAAAAACAGTGGACCAAACCGGATACTGACATATGCAGATGATATAGATCTTGTCAGTAAAACAACCATTAAAACCAAAGTTGTTTGGAAAAATAGAAAAGGAGGCAGACATAGTAGGTTTAGATGTGGAATTCCCGGAGACAGGGAAGAGATCGATTAGGGTGAAACATAACCATTTGCAATCTACGGCACCTACAATTTCGACGGGTATCAGAATTCAAATACCTCGGCGCAGTCATCATAGCAGACAACATGAATAAAGAAATGAAGGCCCGCATACAGAGCGGTAATAGATGCTATTATACACTAAGAGAACTGTTCCAATCGAGAATAATGTCTCGAGCCTCTAAACTAAAATTGTACCATGATACTAAAAGACTGGTAGTCACATACGGATGTGAAGCCTGGACCCTAAATTAAGCAAACGAAGACACCCTGCGAAGGTTCGAGCGAAAAATACTAAGGAAAATATATGGACCAACCCAGGATCCGGGGTCAGGGCAATATCGAATAAGAACAAACGCGGAATTATAACAATTGTACCAGGGAGATATTGTAAGAGAAGCAAAGTCATAAAGATTGAGATGGACAGGACACATATGCAGAGCACCGCATGACAGAATGCTGAAAATAGAGTGGCAGGAGGCACCGATGAGCAGAAGACCACCGGGAAGCCCTAGAATGAGATGGATAGACAATTTTCTTTAGGATATGCGGAAGGTGGGCATCGAAAATGAACAGGAAGCAATGCTAGATAGAAGTCGTTGTAGGCAATTTGTAGGCAATAGGATAGAAGTCGTTGTAGGCATTGTGCTTGCAGCCAATACCCACATAGGGTTGTAGTGCTACTTGAAGAAGAAGATGAAGAATATTCAAAACTATTACTTTGATATTATGGTTTGAATACATGAAAGTATAAAAAAATTGCGCAATTTAATTTTAGTTAATTTTTTTTTTGCTCACACTCGACTTTGGACCGCGCAGCACTAAGAAAAATTAGAGGGAAGACTGCTTGTAACCATATTTCTAATGCTTCTTAAGAGGCATACTTTGAAATGTAGTTTCTTTATCTTTTCCTCGATGGTGGAATTCTATTTAAGGTTTTCTTCTAGGTATATATCGGGTAGCCAAAAACAAATTTATTTATAAAAATGCAATAAAATGAACAACATTTTTTTTTTCCACGTATTGTGGGTTTATTAGTAAGAGAAAATATTCCCATTAATTATGGAACACAACTTCGTTCAAGTGACTGCCTCGGCTGGCTTCGCAGTAGCGCATTTTGTCACTCCAATTTTCCAATACCTTGTTGATGGTTCCGAGCTGTAGCTCGCGCCTGAAGATATTGGCCTGAAGTGCTTGAATCGTTTCTGGATTGTTGACATAACATCGGTCCTTCACAGTTCCGCACAAAAAAAAATTCCATGGGGTAAAATCGCAGCTCCGAGGCGGCCAATTGAGATCGCCAAGACGGCTGACAACACGATTCGGGAATTTGGTGCGCAAAATATCGATTGTGGCATGGGATGTGTGGCATGGCGCGCCATCCTGCATGAACCAGAGGTCGTCCAAATCCATGTCATCAATTTCAGTAAAAAAAGTCGGATAACATGGCTCTGTAACGCTTACCGTTGACCGAAACGTTTTTCCCAGTCTCATTTTCGAAGAAAAATGGTCCAATGACGCCTCCACTCCACAATCCGCACCAAACTGTCACTCTGTGAATGGATTCGCTTCTTAATAATAACGTGCGGGTTTTCCGAGCTCCAGATGCTGCAATTTTGTTTGTTAACGTAGCCGCCGAGATGAAAATGCGCCTCGTCAGAAAAGATGATTTTTCGCCCAAAATCGTTGTTCAATTCAAGCTGCTCTAAGGCCCAAACTGCGATAACGAAGCGGATGGTCGCGCGCCTTTAATTGCTGAGTTAATTGGACCTTGTAAGCGAAAAATTCGAGATAATTGTGCAGAATTCTCCTCAGGCTAGTGCGTGAAATGTTGAGCTGTTGAGTTGATGTTCGTGGATTGAGTCTCACACACTCGGCTACAGCACCCACATTCTCGCGTGTGTCCACCGTACGACTACGAGGACCATGAGTGTTCTCCACTAGCATGTCAATCTCACTACCTTTTTGCACAAACTTGCGTACCTACAGCAGGCGCGGTGGGTGCTTAATTTCTGCCAAAACTTTTCAACAAATGCTAAATTTCGTTTGAGCTAAACAGCACTCACTTTGGCAATAAGTTTTCAATATTCCTCAACGTTGTTCAAGCGTAAAGCGACTCATTTAGTTCCGCGGAGGTACGATACTGACTTTCTGTCAAGATTTTGAGCGGGAAAAAGCTGTCAGTGTCATAATAACTTATGATTTCAAAAGAAACCACTAGATGGCCCACCCTTTACTTAGCAATTTTACCTGTGTGGTTTTGCCTAACTCTACATTATTTACTTTATCGGTGATATACTCACGTGTTCGTCTACGTCAATGGTTTTGGAATACCATGTAATTAGTCTTCTCCGAGTTTAGAAATAAATTATTTGCCATAAACCACTTGTATAGCAAGACTTTCGCTTTGGTCTCATTTCCTTTTGTTCTGTTTTCCGAAGTTAGGAAACTGCAATCATCAGCATAGAGGGTAGAAAGCCAGCAAACGATATATTTAATTATATCTGCTATATATAGCAAAAATAATGTTGTTGACAGAATACTGCCTTGTGGTAGTTACTATATTAGTCCTCAGAGGTTTCGATTGTCCAATTCCTCTCTGGTTTACAATTTTAACAAATATTTTCCTGTTAATTAAATATGTTTCTAACCCATGCAGCTGTTCTGCCCCTAATTCCGTATGTTTCAATTTTATTAAGTAGGAGTTTATTGTTTATCTATAAATGGTGTTTTCGATTTAACATGCTCTATTACAGTATTTTTGATAGTACTGATACCAGGTCAATATGGCGGGTTGCTACATTTTTACTATCACCTTTTTTCATTACTGGAATAAGCATCGCCACTTTCAGAACCTCAAGGAATTCTTCGTTGTTAAAAGAGTGGTTAAGTAAATTCGTCATTGGTTGACCATAAACAGCTATATCCTTATAATTTTACATGGAACTTAAATGTCAGACGAATTTGAAATTTGACAAGACGAATTTGAACGTTGAGAAGGCGAGTTTGAGCTTTGATAGGACAAATTTGAACTTTGACATCGCTACTCTGAACTTTAACAAGACGAATTTTAAATTTTAAAAAGCAAATTTGAACATTAACAGGGAGAATTTGAAGTTTCACAAGACGAATTTGTACTATGATGGGGGACTTTGAACTTTGACATGGCGAATTTGAACTTATACGAGGCGTATTTGAAAATTCACATGGCAAATTTAAACCTTCTTAGGGCAAATTTGAAGTTTGACAGGTAGAGTTTGAACTTTGATAAGATGAACTAGAACTTTGACAGGGCAAATTTAATCTTCGACAGGGCGACTGTGAACTTCGACACATCGCCCTGTCTTTGTCAGGGTAAATTTGAATTTTGACAGGGTAAATTTGAACATTGAAAGGGCAAATTTGAACTTGGACAAGACGAATTTGAACTTTAAAAGGGCAAATTTGAACGTTGATAAGACGAATTTGATCTTGGTCAGGGCAAATCTGAACCTTGACAGGGCTAATTTGAACTTTGACCTGACTTATTTTAAATTTGAAGAAGCAAATTTTACCATTAAAAGGGCGAATTTGAAGTTCGAAAGGGGGCTTTGAACTTTGACATGGCGAATTTGAACTTAGAAAGGGCAAATTTAACATTGACAAGACGAATTTGAAGTTTGACAAGACAAATTTGAACTTTGAAAGGGCTAATGTGAACTTTGACAAGACGAATTTAAACTTTGAAAGGGCAAATTTGATTGTTCACAAGACGAACTTTGATCTTTGACACGGCAAATTTAAACCGCCTCTGGCTAATTTGAACTTTGTCAAGACAAATTTTAAATATGAAAGAGCAAATTTGAACATTAATAGTGCGAATTTGAAGTTTCAGAAGACGAGTTGGAACTTTGATAGGTCGACTTTGAACTTTGGCAGAGCTAATTTGAACTTTGTCAAGACAAATTTTAAATATGAAAGAGCAAATTTGAACATTAATAGTGCGAATTTGAAGTTTCAGAAGACGAGTTGGAACTTTGATAGGTCGACTTTGAACTTTGGCAGAGCTAATTTGAACTTTGACAAGACGAATTTGAACTTTGAAAGAGCTAATTTAAACTTTGGCAAGTAGAATTTAAACTTTGTAAGGGCAAATTTGATCATTCACAAGACGAATTTTGATCTTTGACAAGGCAAATTTGAACCTCCTCTCGCAAATTTGAACTTCGTCAAGACTTTTAAATATGAAAGAGCAAATTTTAATTTTAATAGTGCAAATTTGAAGTTTTACAAGACGAGTTAGAACTTTGATAGGGCGACTTTGAACTTTGACAGAGCTAATTTGAACTTTGACAAGGCGAACTTAAACTTTGAAAGGGCAAATTTGAACATTGACAAGACGAATTTTATCTTTGACACTGCAAATTTGAACCTCCCCTGACAAATTTGAACTTTCTCAAGACGAATTTTAAATATGAAAGAGCAAATTTGAACATTAATACTGCGAATTTGCAAGTTTCACAAGACGAATTTGAACTTTGAAAGGGCGACTTTGACCTTTGACATGGCGAATTTGAACTTAGACGGGGCGAATTTGAACATTAACATGGCAAATTTGAACTTTGACAGAACAAATTTTGTACTAAGATAGGGCAAATTTCAAGTTTGACATGGCAAATTTGAATTTTGACAGAACGAATTTGAACTTTGACAGGGCGAATTTGAACTTTGACAAGAGGTATCGGAACTTTGACAAGCCGACTGTCAACCATTTTTTTCAAATTAGAGTTTATACCATAAACTTTGATTCAAGATAATGTGCTTTTATGATAAATTGTTTCTTTAT
Organism: Phosphuga atrata; assembly: GCA_944588485.1. Taxonomy (NCBI): domain Eukaryota; kingdom Metazoa; phylum Arthropoda; class Insecta; order Coleoptera; family Silphidae; genus Phosphuga; species Phosphuga atrata. Next base: position 45,726,786 of record OX155900.1, read on the forward strand.
ATTTTTTATTACTCATACGTTAAAAGTATTATCTGGCCCATGTTTTTTATTACGAGAAATGCCACTTTTAGTTATATTTTCGCCTAACGTGGGTAACGTACCCAAATATTCAATATCGCTAGGTTACATTAAAAAAACAAATAACTAAAAATAAAATGAACACAATCAAGACCTCGATATTAAAAAAGTGAAGTGTCAGAATTTTTTTTCGTAACAAAATAATAATAAAAAATAAGGAAAACGTTTTAAAGTGAGTGCAAATTCTATATTGATACCGGAGACTGAGGAGAGTTCTTATGACTAATCCACACCACCGGAGACAATTAAAAAAATCAAATTCTTCGTTTTTATTGCTTTTTTTAATAGCCTCTGGATCCCAAACTTGTTAGATATATCCCCTCGCATGAGTAATAAAAAATATTGTTTGTAACAGGGGCGGAATTGTCAATTTCTTTCTCGAGCGAATGTACGCACTCACTTCGTTGGTGCGCTCAATTTCTCTCTCGCGAAAAAATTGACAACTTTCCGCCCTAGTTACATAATATACAATCACAGTTTAAATTTATTTGATGGTAGTTATAATAAATAAATATTAGTTATATAAATACATGATTCAAGTTTTAGTTTGGTGAAATTATTAAGAACATATTCTAGTTTGATTAATTATTATACATTCTATTTCACAATATTTACTAATATCTTTTCAGTGCAAAATTTCTTTACGAAATGATAAATATTTCGGCGTCGTGGTATGTGCAGCATTCGATGCATGTAATTTGGAATGCAGAATACGCGGGACGAACTAACTTAATTGAATGTTACATTAAAGTGATTTTCTAAACAGGAAGCAATATATTCTCTTTTATGTATATATGCGTGAGAGCTAGACAAAAAAAAGATATTAATTTATACCATCCAATTTTAGAATTAGTATTTGAAAATTATTGCAAACTACAAACAAATTCAAATAAATTTGACTTAGAAACTATCTATTAAAATAATGTCTGTAAAATATAATAATAACACAAACTTTCTTAGTAACTTGGTCGAACATATCCGTTAGTAAAATATGATGATTACAATCTATAAATTTGTGTTCAAACTTTATAATAAAATCCAGAAACAAATTTAGCAAATTATTTATATCCAATATCTATTCAATATTATCCAATATTTATCTCCAAACTGAGATAATGTGTAGGTTTGAAATTGGCTATGATGATCACTAAAGTGTTAATATCTTGACTAATCTACGAGATTGGACTAAGATATTTAGTACAGACTTAGTCAAGAAAATAGACAAACATTAGATGAAAACTAGAACATTCTATCTAGATAACTAACCGAGTTTCACTTGTCTAAACTTCGAACTTATTATATCCACTGTCTTATAAATTAACCTAAATATCTCAGTTAGTCGATAGGATTAGGCAATGATATTTCTAGGACTGTTTAGTGGACTAAATTATCTTGAAAATTTCGGAAAGTAGATTGCTCTATCTAGTATACTAAGTGAGCTATAGCCTTTGAAACTTTACATCTACAAACTGATGCTTCGTCAAGTTTTTTGACAATGTCGAAATTGGCTGTGATTATTAAAATCTTAATAACCCGACTAATCCACTAGATAAGACTAGGACATTTAGTACAGACTTTGTCAAATAAATAGACAAACATTAGATCGAAACTAGAACATTATATCTAGATAAGTAACCAAGTTTAACTTGTGTAAACTTTGAACTTACTAAATCCTCTGTCTTATGAACTAACCTAAATATCTCTGTTAGTAGACAGGATTGGGCGATTATATTTCTAGAACTATTAGCCGAATAAATTATCTAGAGAATACCCAAAACAAGATTGTTATATCTAGAATACTAAGTGAACTATAGCTTTTTAAACTTGAACATTTTCAAACTGAGACGTTGTCTAGGTTTTTGACATGGCACAAATTGACTTGAATATTAAAGTTTTGACATCTTAACTAATCTACTACATTAGACTGATTGTGAGACATTTATCACAGACCTAGTGAAATAAATAGACTAATATCAGCTGAAAACTAGAACATTCTATCTAGATAACTAACCGAGTTTCACTTGTCTAAACTTCGAACTTATATACACTATCTTATAAATAATCCTAAATATCTCAGTTAGTCGATAGGATTAGGAAATGATATTTCTAGGACTGATACTAGACTAAATTATCTTGCAAATTTCGGAAATTAGATTGCTCTATCTAGAATACTAAATGAGGTATAGCCTATAAAATTTCAACATCGCTAAACTGATGCATCCAAACTAAGACGTTATCTAGGTTTTTGACAAAGTAGAAATGGACTGTGAAAACTAAAGTTTTGATATCTTAAACTAATCTACTAAATTAGACTGAGACATTTAGCACACACCTAGCCAAATAAATACACTAACATTAGATGAAAACTAGAACATTATATCTAGAAAACTAACCGAGTTTCACTTGTCTAAACTTCGAACTTATTATATCTCCTATCTTATAAATTAACCTGAATATCTGAGTTAGTCGATAGGATTAGGCAATGATATTTCTAGGTCTGTTAGTCGACTATATTATATTGAAAATTTCGGAAAGTAGATTGCTCTATCTAGTATACTAAGTGAGCTATTGCCTTTTAAACTTCAACATCGCTAAACTGATGCTTCGTCAAGTTTTTCGACAATGTCGAAATTTGCTGTTATTACTAAAATCTTAATATCCCGACTAATCCACTATATTAGACATTTAGTACTGAATTAGTCAAATAAATAGGCAAACATTAGATCCAAACTAGAACATGTTAACTAACGAAGTTTCACTTGTGTAAACTTTTAACGTAATTAATCCACTGTCTTAAACTACAACCACTGAACTAAACTAAAATATCTCTGTTAGTAAACAGAATTGAGCGATTATATTTCTACGACTTTTAGTCGAATAAATTATCTAAATAGTATCGAAAACTAGATTGTTTTATCTAGAATACTAAGTGAACAATAGCCTTTCAAACTTCAATATCTCCAAACTAAGACTAGTTGCCTAGGTTCTTACGGTGATTACTAATGTTCGAATATCTTGACTAATCTGCTAGATTAGAATGAGGAATTTAGCACAGAGCTAGTCAAATAAATAGACTAACATAACTAGGAAACTATAACATTCTGTCTAGATAACTAAACGAGTTTCACTTGTTTAAATCTACTGATCAATTACAATTTTAGTTTTGTTTTTGTTTTGTTAATTAAAATTCATAGCCGTACTCAATTTTGTTGGTTTTATTAAAATCTACCTGAACAGGTAAACAAGTATCTGCTTGTCCGTAGAGGACAAAGGAATCCGAAGAAAGGAGTAAACTGATCCATGTCTTATAACATTTTGACATTTCTTAGATTTTAGATAAGAGCATAAAAGCTTTCTGAAGAGCAAAAGCAACGTGTTGGTTGGTTTTTAACTTTGACGATATCTTGTGATCGTTTCACTGCAACGTAAACCAAAAACGATTTCCGGTTACACGATTAAAATAAGGCACGTTTCCGGTATTCAAATTAAACCGGTTTTCTCTATAAAACTAAATAAGCACCGCCAGAAATTTACGTGCAATTAAAATTAACGCGAAACTTAAATAGAAAATCGATACATTTTGCTAAAAATATATATTTTTTTAATTCCAGGCAACAGTTTCACCAATAATTTTAACATTCTTTTCGTGATTTATCAAGCAAATTAATCAATTAGAAAATTCTTATTACAAACGTACTAATTGTTAACTAGGTCGTTTATTTGCGATTTCTATATAGAATCCAAATACTTAATGTGCAGTCCATTTTATAAATGATAATTGGACTGTAATGGCTGAGCATTTATAAACAATTAATCAAATGTTGGAAAATTTCCTTTGTTTGTAATATTATTCAATATAGGTATATGTATATGTTAGGTTAGGTCAGGTTAGGTTTTTGACAGGCAATCTTGTTACACTAGTCCAGTCCAGGATCAATCAAGACCAGACAATACCGGGCAAGATCATACATGGCCAGACAATGCCAGATAGGATCCGACAAGACCACACAAGATCAGACCATTGTCTTATAACATTATCCCAACGCCAGACAAGACCAAAGAAGACCAGACAAGAGTAGACAAGACCAGACAGGACGAGACAAGACCTGACAATACCAGACAACACCAAACAAGACCAGCCGAGACCAGATAAGACAAGACCAGAAAGGACCAGACAAGGTCTTTTATGGTCTCGTCTTGTAATGACAAGACAAGATTAGACAAGCTCAGATAATTCCAAAGAAGATCAGACCAGGCTGGAAAAGAGCCGACAAGACTAGACTAGTTAGGCGAGGCTAGACAAGAGTCGACAAGACTAGACTAGTCAGACGAGGCTAGACGAGAGTGGACAGAACAAGACGAGCCTAGATTAGACATGGCGAGACCAGACCACAGAAGACCTGACAAGACAAGACAAAGCCAGAGAAGACCAGACAAGGCCAGACACGACCAGACAAGATCAGATAAAGCCAGAAAAGAGCAGACAAGACCAGAGAAGACCAGACAAGACTAGACATGGCCAGACAATACCAGACATGACCAGGCAAGGCCAGACAAGACCAAACAAGATCAGACAAAGCCAGAGAAGAGCAGACAAGAGCAGATACAACCAGTTCATAGAAGACCAGACAACACCAGACAAGACCAAACAAGGACATACAAGACCAGACAAGAACAGACAAGAACAGACAAGACCAGACAAGCCCAGGCAAGATCAGACAAATCCATAGAAGACGAAACATACCTAGATAAGTACATACAAGACCAGACAATACTAGACAAGACCAGACGAAACCGGACAAGACCAAACAGGACCAGACAAGAACAAACAAGCCTAAGCACGATCAGGCAAGACAGGACACGGCCCGACAAGAACAAATAACACCAGACAAGAACTTACAAGTCTAGACAAGACCAGACAAGATTAGACAATACCGGGCAAGATCAGGAAAGACCAGACAAGGCTAGACAAGACCAGACAAAACCAGAGAAGACCAGACAAGACTAGACATGGCCAGACAATACCAGACATGACCAGGCAAGGCCAAGCAAAACCAAACATGATCATACAAAGCCAGAGAAGAGCAGACAATAGCAGAGACAACCAGATCAGACAAGACCAGACAACACCAAACAAGACCAAACATGGCCAGAGAAGACCAGACAAGAACAGACAAGAGCAGACAAGATCAGACTAATGCAGAAAAGACCAAACATGCCTAGATAAGAAAATACAAGACCAGACAATACTAGACTAGACCAGACAAAGCCGGACAAGACCAGATAGGACCAGACAAGAACTGACAAGCCTAAGCACGATCAGACAAGACAGGACACGGCCAGACAAGAACAGATAACACCAGACAAGACCTTACAGGTCTAGAGGAGACAAGACAATATTAGACAATAGCGGGCAAGACCAGAAAAGACCAGACAAGGTCAGACAAGACCAGGCAAGAGCAGACAAGACCAGACCAGATCAAACAAAACCAGAGAAGAGCAGACAAGACCTGACAAGACCAGAGGACACCAGAAAGAGGCTAGACAAGACCAGACATGACTAGACAGGACGAGAGAAGAGTAGACAAGACTAGACAAGACTATAAATCTCCAGACAAGGCCAGACAAGACATGTCAAGACCAGATAAGACTAGACATGGTTTTGTCGGATCTTGTCTCATTTTGTTTAGTGTATAATTGTGTAGCCTTGTTCACATTTGTCTAGCCTCGTATGTTCTTGTCTGGAATTATCTGATCCCGCCTAGTCTCGTCTAGTTTTGCTTAGTCATGTGTAGTCTTGTGGAGTCGTGTCTACTCTAGTCTAGTTTCGTGGAGTTTAGTCTGTGTCTATTCTTGCCTGGTGTGTAAAAATCTTGAAAACCAAAGTGATCTTAAAATTATTTAAAAACACAATTAGTTAAATGTTGGAAGACTTTGTAGTAGTAACGTATTAACGCCACCACCGCTACATTTTTAAATGCCGCCAATCTACACGTAAAATTTGTATGATAAGTCATGATAAGTCATAAAAATTTATTAAAAATTAAAACATTTTTAAAACTCAAAATGCTTTATTTTTAACCCCGGTTATATTAGGTTGCCCGCCGCGAAGCGTACAGATAAACCAAGACAACATACGCGCGACAGCGCGAACTCACGATCCAATATATAGCGGTGGTGGCGTTAATACGTAAGTACCGATTATGTCTAGTGTTGTCTCGCAGTATATGGTCTGGTGCTGTTTGATTTTCTCTCGTCTTGTTTAGTCTAGTCTTGTCCACTATTGTGTAGCCCCATGTCTAGCCTGGTCTGGAATTATCTGGTCCTGCCTAATCTTGTCTAGTTGTGCCTAGTCGTGTCTACCCTAGTCTTGTTTTGTATAATTTTGTCTCTGTCTGTGTCTACTCTTGTCTGGTGTGTAGAAATCTTGGAATCCAAACCAGAACTAAAATATGGATAGAAATAAGTTTTAATCAGATATGCATTTTAGATCTAGATTTGTAGAGACTTTACATTAATTGGGTTTTGAGTTGTAATTAACTAGAGTCTGCTCTGAAAACGAGATAAGAAGAAGCTATACATTCCTTTCTAGTTTTTAAGGGGAGTGTGGGGAGTCGCCACGAGCGATTATTTAATTTTCTGAAATTTCTGAACCAACAATCGAAAATTTCAACCAATGCGCTGTTCCAAAGCTATATGGTGCCTAGCCAAATATAATTTCTGTTTTTCTCCAATTGAAAATCGCAAGTAAATATTTACATTGATTGAGTAATTAGCAATTCGCGTCGGTCCAATTCAGGTGCGACCGCCAACGGTGGGAGAGACAGTGATGATGTTCTTCGCACGGAAAAAGAACTTTCTACAGACTGGTAAGGTAGTCTTGGTCTCCCTCTGGTCTTTTCCGCCGAACCGCGAACGGTTCAGTTGAACGTGAATCGGCGCACCTGCCGCATCATTACTTTGACTCTCCCCGTTTGTGTTTATTTATCGTTTGAATCCTGTTTTTTTGACGTTATTCGTTTGTGTGTTAATATTTTGTGCGTGATGGGTGTTAAGGGAAAGAAACATAAATTCTCGCCGAGTGAATTGGACATTTTTACCAAAGAAACGGAACGCATTAAGAACAAGACTTACATTTGGACTTCGATTAAGTTTCCCAATAAGAAAAACAAGGGTAAATACTATGTTTTATATTGTTCATTAATATCTGTCCTAACAATATTTGACTAAAATTAGTTTCTAATTTCAAATATTTAGGAACTATGCTGTTAAACTTAACTAAAACCAAATATTTTAGTTGTTTGACAAGTACGTGTCTTTAACAATTCGAGTATACTTGACGTCTGTCTAGTCTTGTCTAGGCAATACTAGACCGCCAAGACTATACAGACAAGGTTTAATCGACAAGACTAGACCGACAGAATTTGACAGTCTTATGTATTCATTCAGGTCTATCTAGTCCACCCTATCCAGTCTTGTCTGTCCAGTATTGTTTGTCCAGTCTTGCCTGTCCAATCTTGCCTGTCCAGTCTTGCCTGTCCAATCCTGTATGTGCAGTCTTGGCTGCCCAGTGTTGTCTGTCCAGTCTTGTTTGTCCAGCCTTGTCTGCCCAGTCTTGTCTGTCCAGTCTTGTCTGCCTAGTCCTGTCTGAACAGTCTTGTGTGTCCGGTCTTGTCTGTCTAGTATTGTCTGACTAGTCTTGTCTGACTAGTCTTGTCTGACTAGTCTTGTCTGACTAGTCTTGTCTGACTAGTCTTGTCTGACTAGTCTTGTCTGTACAGTCCTTCTCGGTGGTGTAGTTGACAACATAACCGCCTTTCAATGCGGGAGACCCGGGTTCGAATCCTGGCCGGGGAGACAATAACTAGGGCGGTTTTCACTAACAGTCCGGGCTGCCCACCCTGAATGACTGCAAAATATGCGATACCGGGGTGGCGCATACTAAAAGACCAGGTGGAATAGGGGGTTTAGTGAGAGCTTCCCCCGAACCACTTTTTTAAAAGTCTTCTACAGTGTCTGTACAGTCTTGTCTTCCCGGTCCTGTCTGTCCAGTCTTATCTGTCCAGTTTTGTCTAATCAGTCCTATCTGTCCAGTCTTGTTGGTCCACTCTTGTCTTTCCAGTCTTGTCTCTCCAGTCTTGTCTCTCCAGTCTTGTCTGCCCTGTCTTGTCTGCCCTGTATTGTCTGTCCAGTCTTGCCCGTCCATTCTTGTCTGTTCAGTTTTGTCTGTCCAGCGTTATCTGTTTCTACTCGGTAGTGTAGTTGACAACATACCCGCCTTTCAATGCGGGAGACAGACTGGACGACCCGGGTTCGAATCCTGGTCGGGCAGGCGACAACTAGGGCGGTTTTCACTAACCGTCTGAGCTGCCCACCCTGCATGAATGCAAAATATGCGATACCGGGGTGGCGCATACTAACTTGCGCCCAAGCGGAATAGTTTTGTGCCAAAATCCAAAGTGGAATAGGAGGTTTAGTGAGAGCCTTGTCTCTTTAGCCTTGTCTGTCCAGTTCTGCTTGTCCAGTCTTGTCTATCCAGTCCTTTTTGTCCAGTCTTTTCTATCCAGTCTTGTCTGTCCAGTCTTGTCTGCCCAGTCTTGTCTGCCCAGTCCTGCCTGTTCAGTCTTGTCTCTCAGGTCCTGTCTGTCCAGTCGTGTGTGTCCAGTCTTGTCTATCAAGTCTTGTCTGTCCAGTCTAAGTCTGTCCAGTCTTGCATGTCAAGTCTTATTTGTCCAGTCTCGTTTGTCCAGTCTTATATATTCAGTCCGATCTGCCTAGTCTGGTCTTGCCAGTGTAGTCGTATCTGATACTTCTAGTACAGCGGTGGCGAATTTATGGCACGCGTGTCACAGCTGACACAGAAAAAAATTATTGCTACGCGGAATAGTCACTTTTCTAAAGAAAGTTGTCTAAAAATTGTTAAGCAATTCTTGTGTGTCCAGTCTCGTCTATCCAATCTTGTCTAACCAGTATTGTCTGTCTAGTTTTGTCTGTCCAGTCTTGTCTGTGATGTCTTGTATGTGAAGTCTTGTTCATCCAGTCTTGTCTGTGCTGTCTAATTTGCCTAGTTTTGTCTGCCCTGTCTTGCCTGTCCAGTCTTATCTGTTCATTCTTGCCTATCCGTTCTTGTATGTCCAGTCTTGTCTGTCCAGCCTTATTTGTATAGCCTTTGGATTTATTAGAAAGCCATTTACTAGAAAGATTGTTGCGAAATATTTTGTTTACATAACAGAAATACAATTGTTGAACTTAAAGTAATAACAAATTGTGATTTTTACAAATACATACTTAAAATGTTAAATATTTATTTTTGTTTTAAGAAATTAACTTTAACATGGTGATTAGCCGTTTTAGCCCCATGCAGCGCGATCGCGCTGTTCGCGTACTGTGTTGAAATATGCAGCGCTATTCATTATCGGCATTAATCGAGATTACTCGCAGATAAATGAACGGAGCGCTATCGCGCTGCATGGCACAATCCGACACGGATTTTTTAAAACCCCTGACACTAAAGCGATTAATACGTGTAATGTGGTATTAAAACGATTAATAAGTAAATAATTGACGTTTGAAAATTGACTATGGCACATATGTAACTACATATTTAGTAAATACTTTATAAAATATTAACAATATTTACATTAGTTAATAATATGCTTAAACTAGATTAAATCTAGTTTTAAAAGATTATCTTACATTATATAGAAAAGAGTCGATAATTTTAATAACATTGCCATTTTCCTGTGACACTGTTTTAATTAGTTTAGTTTAGCTTGTATCTCGGTTAGTCCCAAATCAAAGGTTAACGTGTTATAAATCATTTTGTAGATAATTAAATTTAGTTTCAAGAAATAGTAATTACTTTAAACAATTATTGCTTAATAATTATTACTTTAAACAAGTTTTCGAATTATTTTCAATAAAATTCATAAAAAAATCTCGATCTAATAAATCCATAGATTGGACAAACAAGGCTGGACAGACAAGAACAGATAGGCAAGACTGGCCAGACAAGACTGGACAAACAAGAAAGCACAGACAAGACTGGATGAACAAGACTGGACATACAAGACTGGACAGACAAGACTCTTGAACTAAGTGCGATGAACGAAGAGTTTCATTTTTGAAGAGCCGTAAATGCAAACAATTAGTGAAATAATTAGGAAATTTTAGTAAAAAATCTTGGAAAGCTTTGTTTGTCGAAAAGTTAAAACCAAAGTAAATATTTTGAAAATTGTTGCTTCCGTCTGTTCGTTCAAATATTGGAAATTTCCTAAGAAACTTTTGTCTGTCTATAAATTAAAAATCAAAACAAATATTGAATTAATCTGCCTGTCCAAATTTTTGAAAATTCCTAAGCCACAAAGTCAAACAAAGTCAAATATTTTGTAAATTCTTGCAATTGGGTTGTTGAATAAAAAAAAAATAGATTTTTTTATGTATTTTAAAATATTATACATAATTCGGATGTGCGAAAAAGTTTAAAAAAAAATTATAAACAATTTAAAACTGATAAAATTTTGAAAATAATCGCGTGACTCTAAACGCGCTATAATTTGTTTGTGACGTCGAAAGGGTGAAACTTCATTCTGACATTCAAACATAAACATTCTTTATAAAATCGTCGTTTTAGGATTTCTTCGGCGCACTATATAAAACCATTGGTTTCGACGTTTAACAATGTGGGACATTTAAAAACATTTTTTTGAGGAGTTATTTTTGTAGTACTCCTATAGGATGGTACGAAACAAGCGTGATAACTTTTAATATTTGACTTTTAATATTTGACATATTTGACATGTCTACTACAGCTACTGCATCAACAAAGTCAGGCGCGGGTAGAAATTGCCCATTTTACGTCACAACGCGGACGAAATACATTTTTAAACTCGGTACCGAGAACAGGCCGTTCTAGGTACCGAGTTTAAAAATGTATTTTCAATTTTTATAACTTTTTAATTACAACGAAAAAAAGAAAACAAAAAATAGTTTTGTTATAAAACTTATATATGAGCTTTCGATTTATGACAAAAAAATTTTTTTTAAAAAGATTCAAATACCCAATTGTTTGTCAGTCCAAAATTTGGAAACTTCCTAAGTCTGGCAATAAATTCCAAGCCAAAGGATAATTTCCTTAGAAATTCACTTAGATTTCCCTCGGAAAATTCATTATTTTCCCAGTTCTCTATTCGAGCACCTAAATTTCTTGAAATTCGACTATATTTTTAAATAAAAAACTAAAATATAAAATTACTATATGTACCTACCTACATAAAAAATAATCAAAATATAGTTTCGAGTATTTGAACTACTTGAACGATGGGCGATTTTTGAAGCAAATGTCTAATAAAGAGGTAGAGATATATAAATATATTCAACCTTTCCGAAGTTCTATAACAATTATTAAGTCTCTTAAAGACTACAAAACAAATCTCATGTTAAAAGACAAGAGATATTTGCTTTATTCACTAGGTCTCAGTTTACTTTCGTGACACTCAACGAGAAACTAGATAAATAACATTGTTTTTAGATCAGATCTTTCTATTTAATCCAAAGTGAATAGACATCTTATCAGTTCAGCTTTGTTCTTTTAAATTATAAAGATGTGTTCAAGCTTTGTTCCGCTTTAATAAGTTGGTATGATTACATATATCTATAATTAGTTTAGTTTCAACCCTATATTCAGTAACTAATATTATGAATTCTAAAATATTCTATTGACACATATTTTTGATAATTTTGTAAATATTATGCTGAAAATGTTTAATATATGTAAGTAAACTTTTACAGAAATAAATTAGCGAAATTAGTAAACGAAATTTAAACCATTTAACCATGTCGGCTTTAAATTGAGGGAACTGTTACGTTTAAAAGAAGAGACAAAACCAGTCGCAGAAGATCGCATAAATATTAATTGAGCCAATACGTCGTCAATTTAGACTTGGCTAAGAATAGGGACAAAATAAAGTTTCGCAAATATTATGTTAAAAATCGATATGGTTTTATGGTTCGCACTAATTGGATATATTAATTGAGGTTTTTAAATAAACGGCGAAAAGTGGCACGAATGTAGAAATAGACATATTGGCAAACTTTTTTATGTTACCACAATATTTATCTTGGTTAATGCTCTTTTTTACATCTTTCACTTACATATCCCACAGACTCATATACACATATATACAAGGTATTAGGTAAACATCTATTAAAAATTCATGGAGTTATTCCTTGGCCTATTCTAAAAATATTTTGCCGTATGGTGATTTCTGAAAAAAAATTGTTTCGAAAGATACAGGGTGAACACAATTTTCGACAGTAGCAACATTTTATTGGCAAAAAGTACATTTAAAGTTGCTTAATCTACAATAAATGTTCCAAATGACTTCCTCCAGCCTGGATACAAGCATTCAATCTTCTCATCATTAAGTGCCGAAATCTTACAAACACACCTGGGTTGTTTTTAATTGAGTTCTTCTTCTTCTTTTAACTCTACAGCCCAGTATAGGCTTTGGCTTCCCTAACTGTCCTCTTCCAATTGTATCTGTCTTCTGCACCTGCCATCCAATTTCGAACTTTTAAGACTTTCATGTCTTCTTCTATTTTATCTTTCAATCTGGATCAGGGTCTTCCTCTACCTAGCGTGCCAAGTTTTGCCTGAAATTTTTCTTTAAGGGCTCAAATTTAAATTTTCCTTTGTCATCCGCGTCAGGAGTCTGGCCCATCCCAACCTTTGTGCTTTTATGTATGTGACACTATCCTCTCTTTTTTTTAGTTCTTGTAGATCGTGGTTCATTATTCTCCTTATTCCCTCTTCTTCTCGTGTTGGTCCAAAGATTTTTTTTAGTATTTTTCTTTCAAATACTCTGATGGAGTTTTTATCAGCTTCGGTCATATGGGTTCATATGGCTTCGGGTTCTATACATCCGCAGTTTTGCGTTCTTTGAGACCATTTATGATTTGAATATTTTCATGTTAGCATAGTAGCATCGATTTGCTGCTTGTATTCTTTCTTGCACGGATAGTGCGTCATTTAGTGATGTCATTTCATGCATTATAGTGCACTTCTAGATATTAAAAGCTCGTCACTTGTTCGAAGTTATTTTCATCTATCTTTAGGTATTGAGGGAGGTTTTGTATGTTTCTCATCGTTGCTATTAGGTATTTGTCTTTTTATCGTTTATTATAAGCCCAATTTTCTTTGCGTTCGCTTCTAGGATCTAAAATATGTCTCTTAAGCCCCCACGATCATTCACGATCAGTTAAAGTGATCAGTTGAATTGACGTAAATCAAACAACTGACCGTGAGTGTGAAATCCTAAAGTAAAATTTTGAACTGACGGCAATCCACGGATTTACCGGGCGCACCATAAATCCGCTGGCTTCTGTTCGTTTTCATAAAATCAAACTGGCCGCACATGCGCTTATTCAGTAGTTTAACCGCCATGGCGTCAGGACGTGCAATAACTGAAGAATTTATAGAAAAATAGCTTCAAATATGAAGATTCGTCAATTCTAAAACGTCAGTCACTCGGTTTCAGTGACCACTCATTTATATAAATTAATATGAGATAACTAATATTTCTATTTTAATCATTTTTTCGTTCAGTTTTTTGTTGTTGTTTCTCTATTGATTAAACGGCTACAAGTAGCAGCCGTCATAAGTAGAATATTCTCTTCAGAATCAGAATCCATTTTTTTTAGTTACGCCTTGAGAAATTTGCTAGCCAGATACAGCACGCGACTATCGAGAAATGAAGGCCGGTTTGAAGCCAGTGAGTGGAGAAATCATTTTGAACTGATCAATTTTAACTGATCAGTTCTAAACGTCAGTTTAACTGATCAGTTTAAACCGACCGTGAATGGGACTTTAGTATTTGAGCATTTTTTGCCAGGATCAGGATGTCGTCTGCATGATCTGCTATGCTATGATCGTACCATTTCTATTGAGGTCACCAATTGCATGTTGTAGGGCAAGATTAAATAGGAGGGCTGATAGCGCGTGTCCCTATCTTAAGCCCGTCTTAATTTCAAATTCTTCGGATTCTACATTTTGTATTAATACTTTCGCTTTGAACCCTTTCATTGTTGACATTGTCATGGCGATGAGTTTTCGTAGTTTGCCCATTATTTTGAGGGATTGCTCTAGATCCCTCCTTCTTACTTCATACTGTCAAAAGCCTTCCTAAAATCGATGAATAGTAGGTGCAGATCTAAATTGAATTATCTGCATTTCTCCATTGCTTGGCTGAGTATGAAGGTTTGGTCTAGTGTTGACCGGTTTTCTCGAAATCGCATTGATATTCCCCGATTATTTCTTCGGCGTACTCTTTCATTCGGACATTTATCACGTTTGATTGTATTTTGTATGCTCTATTCAGCAGTGTTATCTCTCGGTGGTTTTCACAGTTGGTTTTGTCGCCTTTTTGTGGATGGGGCATATTATACCCGTTTTCCATTTTTCTGGTATCTTTTTCTCACTCCATATCATACATGTTAGTGTATGTAGCCTTTTGTGGGTGTCTTTTCCGGCTAGCCTTGGTAATTTTGCCGTGGTTTCGTCTTCTCCTGGGGATTTTCCATATTTTAGCTTTTATACTGCTGTTTCTATTTCGCTTAGGGACGGTTGTTCAATGTTACGTTCAGCGTTTTGTATTGATTGGTTCCCTTTCATCTTGTTCTTCTTGACTCTCTTCGTTCAGAAGTTCCGAAAAATATTGCTCCCATCTTTTCATTACTTCCCTTTCTTGCGATAGTATTTTTTCTTCCTTATTCTTGCATATATTTAGATTTGGTTGGTATCCTTTCTTTTCTTTCTCTATGGATCTATAGAAGTCCGTTACTTTACACTGGTTGTACTATCTTACAATTTCTTGGTTGAGTTTCTAATTGAGTTACACCCAGCAATTATCCGATTTCGCAATTCGTCTAAATTCTACACTGAAGTACCGTAAACTTATGAATTCAGATACCCTCATAAGAGGTAATCCAGGGGTTTAAGTCTGGGGGTCCAGCAGACCCTGCATGTGGCCCACCTCGACCAATCCAGCGATTTATGTATGTTGCTGTCCAAAAAAACACAAGCAACCAAACTGAAATGTGATGGTGCACCATCGTGCATAAGCCACATTGCAATTCTTATCGCCAATGGTACATCCTGCAGAAACTCGGGCAGTCTCTCTTCCAAAAAGTTGCGATACACCTCGTCAGTAAGTCTTGCTGATAGAAATACCGGTCCAATTAGATAATCGCCCACAATTCCAACCCAAACATTCAAGGAGAACTGATGTTGAAATCGATCTTCACATACCTCTTGCGGATTTTTCTCTGCTCACACGTGGATGTTATTAAAATTCCTTATTGCATTTCTTGAGAAACTGGTTTCATCGGTGAAAATCATCTGTGTCAGGAATTAGAACTAATGTTTGCAATAGCCGTTCACTTAACGCAATATTTGGACGCTAATCAGCAGGTAGTAGTGCCCTTAACACGTTTATTGTGGTATACATACAACAAAATTCGAAACTGTCCAATTACTTAAATTCAAAGTATTGGCAATTTGTTGCGTAGAACTACTTGGATCTTCCTCTATCATGTCCAGCACATTCTGTGCTCGAACCCGGACGACTCGGCACATCCAAATCGGCCCCGGACAACTCGGCACCGGATAAGTCGGCACCGAACAAGTCGGCACCGGGAAAATTCGGCACCGGATAAGTCGACACCGGACAAATCCGCTCCGAGACATTTCAGCACTCGTATTTTTAATTTTCTTTTAACCTCTTATATCTTATATTATTAGTTTTTAAATTAACGCTGTTTTCATGTCAACATGAATTCCTGTTGGCTAGAAGGTGACTAAATAAATAGTTTACAATCTTTCAAGGGGCGTGCGTTACATTCCTTAATTATAAAAAGATTTCTTTTGTTTTTGAAATTACCAAAACCTATGTTATAGTATAAAATTTATATATTCATACTCTGATGACTGGTGCCGATTTACGCGGTGCCGGTGTCGAGTTGTCCGGTGCCGAGTTGGAAGTGCCAAGTCGTCCGGTGCAGACTTATCCTGTGCCGATTTATCATGTACCGTTCTGTGCTAGTTGTACCGTTCTTACTGTCATTAATCTTCCTGGCTCTCCATTTCGTTTCAATGCGCCTGTTTCATGAAGACGTTGATGAATGTTTTCGAAGATTTTTCGGTCAGAGATATTACAGCTAGGAAACT
Organism: Phosphuga atrata; assembly: GCA_944588485.1. Lineage (NCBI taxonomy): Eukaryota > Metazoa > Arthropoda > Insecta > Coleoptera > Silphidae > Phosphuga > Phosphuga atrata. Next base: position 45,743,089 of record OX155900.1, read on the forward strand.
GTTCAATGCCCAATCGTCTAGCTTGTAATTATTTGCCTTCAGCAAGTTCATATATGAAATGCACGTCAGTCATCTCGGCGTTCGTATACATGGCAGAGGACTTCACTAACTAGAAGACGTCAAACAGATAAACATCACTTATTGTAAACAATTGCGACCGACACAGGCGATGATCACTGACGAGAAGTATTCAAACGAAATTCACTTGTAGGTTAGTAGATAAAACAGCCGTTCCAAGTTATCATCCATTTATTTTAACCCAAATTAAACTAAATATTTGATTTCATGATTACCAAATTAAAATTATCAAATATTGTAAACAAAATAAACTATAAACGTACATATGTACATATTACTTTTAATACATTTCATGATTAGGGTTGCAGTTTTGTAGTATGTAATTTAAGAAAATAGGTATGTACATAAATAGGTGCAGACGTATTATGTTCGAAAATATATCTCTTAATAATTTCTTAATAAACATTGATTTTTGTTGATAACTTTCATTTGTTTTTGTTGTCTTTTAATAAACTTCTAGCATTATGTGTTATGTAATAACATGTACAAAAACCGCGTTTCTATACATTCGATTATCCGGATTTTCGATTATCTGAATGCCTAACGACTACAATTAGATCGAGTTTCCACTCTATGTTGAACGATATTGTGCAGTTAATTATGCAAGAGATTAAAAATGAACTGTTATAAGGAGGCGAGTAGATAAGGCGACGTGGATTAAAACATACATTTTTGTAAACGTTCCATGCGTACTTCCTCAGACGTTAATGAGGACGGAATCGACGGAAGTTGCTTTAAAAGTGCTTAATGTTTTGTTTGTACCTGAACGTAAACGTGGGAGCTCACGAAAAACTATACTTTACATGGAAATTCGTTTTGTTGGCTTTGAAGGAAGCGTAGTCGAGTGGCGCACACCTGCGTTTTAAATGTATTGTTTGAAGTTCTTTATATTTTCAAACCATCTGTCTAATTCTTGCATGGTTACGCTGTTTCAGTTGATGAACACTGCCTTTACAGTTTCGCCATAAAAATTAAATCTCGGTTTTTGTTAGCGTTGTAATATAACAATGGTTCACGAATTCTTTGGAAATCGTTTCTTTGCGGTTTATTTTCGGCAATTCGTACTTTAATTTACACATGTGTTTCTGTGAATGTAACAGATTGCATAGCAATAATAAATCTTTATTAAAAACTCTGCTTGTTTTCAACTAATTGGACATTTTTCCAAGCCAACACAGAAGGTTTTGCTCTACTTTTACTTATTTTGGTATAAAACTGCATTGTATGCAGATAAACTATTAAGTTATACTATATTTATACTAAAAACATAAACGATTAAATTATACTATGTTCTATATCAGGGGTCGGATGAACTGATTTAAAGTGAAGATCCAATTTCTGTAAACAAATTTAAGAAATCTTATAGAAGTGTCGCAGAGATGATGGTACTAAAAAAACATAATTTCTAATTACAAATTTTATATATTTTTTATTACTCATACGCGAAAAGTACTCCTTGACATACATTATTTAATATGAGATATGTAACGTCTCGTTGTATTTCCATATATAACGCACGCAAATATTCAATATCGCTAGGTTACATTAAAAAAAAATACATAAAAATAAAATGGACTCACAATCACATCTTGAAAAAGTGACGTGAAGTGTCAGTATTATTTTTAATTACAAAATAATAATAAAAATTAACGAAAACGTTTTAAAATGATATAAAAATTAAATGTAAATTCTACGGTGATTGCGGAGACTGAAGAGAGTTCTTATGACGAATCTAAATACATATTTTATTTCATGATTACCAATGAAAATTACCAAATATTTAAACAAATTAAACTATAAACGTACATTTTACGTGTTAATACATGTCATGATTAGGGTTGCAATATAAATAAATAGGTGACAATTGAAAAAGCAAATTCTTCATTTTTGATTCCATTTTTTTTATGACCCCTGGATCCCAAACTTTTAAGATACATCCCCTCGCATGAGTAATAAAAAATATTGTTTGTAACATGGGCGAAATTGTCAATTTCCCTCTCGAGCGAATGTGCGCACTCATTTCGTTCGTGCACCCGAATTCGCTTTCGCGAAAAATTGACAACTTTTCGCCCTAGTTACAAAATATACTATAATGATATTTAATAACGTTTTAATTGTTTTCGATGTGTGACAGGCTACAGAAAATCCTTGTTTGATGATTTAAATCATAAAATTGCTGTGATGGTCATTTTGAGTGTACTCCAATGAATTGTCTTTTGAGATAATCAAATTATCATAAATAATTTGTTTCAATAAGGGTACATACAATAATTATAAAAAAAAATCAATAAATATATATTTAGGATGGGCTGAAGAGCCATACAACATAGATAATATAGCCGCATGCGGCCCGCTAGCCGCAGATTGGCGACTCCCGTAATAAAGGGTTTTTCATTAAGAGCGACGCATTTTGTTTTTTCAATTAAAAGGCTTGTTGGTTAGTTATGGAAATGATTTTTATTTCAAATGAAAGTACAGTCGATGCCATTAATTATGGAATACGACATCGTTCAAATGTCTGCCGCGGAAGCGAGTGAATACGCTGGACCCAATTTTCCATGACGAGCACATAAATCGGCCGAAATACCAGGAATTTCGCGTTCGATGTTGGCCTGCAGCTCCTCCAACGTTGCTGGCTTGTTGACATAGACCAGCGATTTAATGTAACCCCAAAGGGATTACATCGCAGAAACGGGCTGTCCATTCGCGAGGACCGTTGCTTGACACTCTCTTGAACGGTCACGATATTTTCTGCACATCGAGCATTACGTTGTCGCACAGGCACTGGGACATTATGCAATGCATAAGTTGTTTCGAATTTTTGCACCAAGCGTTCAATAGTTGGACGGTTTCGTTGATCTAAAATTGACCTAAGCGCGCGCAACGTTGTCGCGATAGAAAATGAAGTTTGATAACAAAAAGTTTAATAATTTGCAAACGTTGTTGCAGCGTCCACCTCTCCATGATTAAATGCCATAGACTGACGTTTCAAAACATGAAAGAAATGCAAACAAATGCTTCGAAGCCAACTATCGAAGAAATATCCAAATTATCCAAATATCCAACTCGAGAAATGGCAAAAACAATATGCGTCGTCCCTTTTGAGAAATCCAATATATCTATATATTATATTTATTTGCAAATTTCATGCAAACAATTAAAATTTAAGTATATAATCCACATTTTATTGGTTTTCTAAATATTATAGTTATGTTGTTGTGGTGTTAATTTATTAACGAATACAGATAATTAACTATTGGTGAAACCATACTTATTATAGATAATCATATAAATGTTTATAAAGAGTTTATATGATTATCTATAATTGTATGGTTTTACGAATAGTAAATTTTCATTTAAATCAATAAATAACCTACTAAGTTAATGTCTTCCTCCGCAAACGTCAAATTAAAACCTAAGCTCGCCAGTGCAACTTATTACTGACGAAATATAGCTTGAATAGATAAATATAACCTGTTCGTAGCTCTATAATATTAAGTCTTATTAATAAGTTTATATGTTTTTCTATAAGTAGTATGGTTTTAACAATAGTAAATTATTATTTAAATCAATAACCCACTAAGTTAATGTCTTCCTCCGCAAACGTCAAATTACAACCTAACCTCGCCAGTCATGCACGAAGTGTTCAAGTAAGTGTATTTAAAATTTATAAATCAAAGCTGCTAAACTACTCTGATGAGAGATAAATCTCGAAACGCGTATGTAACTATTCACTTAAGTTAAATAGAAAGATATGATCTCAAAAACAATGTTATTTATTTAGTACTTCTTCTTCTTCTTCTGACTCTACAGCCCAGGGTGAGCTTTGGCCTCCTTAACAATCCCCTTCCACCTTTGACGGTCTTCGTCTAGTATCTAGTACTAGTTTAGTAAATATCTCTTGTATAATTCCATATCCTGCTTGGTACTAGCAAGGGAAGTAGTTGTTTCAACATGAGATTTGTTTTGTAGTTTTATTAAGACTTAGCCCCGGATCTAGGGGGGGCAAGCCGAAGTCCATGCCCGGGCGGCAAATTCAGAGGGCGGCATATTCAAACATGGCAGACAAATACAATGTTTTCCCTACGCATACATACTAATATGTCACGATAACTTCTCAATAGTTTTGGAGATATTTTAGTTTTTTTTCGAGATATTTAAAAAAAAAAAAATTGCGGCCAATAAAAAAAAAACAATTTTTTTTTCCTACACGTATATATGTCCTACACGTCCATGTACGTATGTATATTAAATAGTAGCATTTGTATCTTTTCTTCAAAAATCATAATTTCTAGGAAATGATTGTATACATATCGTCAACAAAGTAAACATCATTTGTGTAACTAATCTTTCTTTAACAAACTTTCTTAAAAACAACTACTTCACTGGCAAACACGACGACTGACAAGCCAGTGAAGTAGTTGTTTTTAAGAAAGTTTGTTATAGAAAGATTAGGTATACAAATGATGTTAACTTTGTTGACGATATGTATACAATAATTTCCTGGAAATTATAATCTTTGAAGAAAAGATACAAATGCTACTATTTAATATTATCAAAATCTTCAAACTCAACAAGATATAAATAATAAATACGTATGTATATTGGTAAATAAATACGCTCAACGCAGAAATGAGCAACGCTAAATAGGTTTTTGTGGAATTGTTTCCGGGAGGCCTAGGTCTATCAGTGGGCGTCTGATGGTTGAATGATGATAACAAAGGTAAAAATATAGGTCGGTAGGGGCGGCATTTTTCAGTTTTCATCCCGCCACGAAAAAAATGAAGATCCGGGGCTGATAAGACTTGATATTATAGAGCTACCAACAGGTTGAATATATTCAGGCTATATTTCGCCTTTAATAAGTTAATACAGATAATTAGGTTTAGATTAGTTCTTTCTACTTTTAGATTGGACTAGTATAATCTGTTTGTTTATTAGTCAATCAAATTTAATGTTTATTAGTTATTACACCAAAAACTTTAGATAACTTATTTGTAATGGTTTCAGTAATCTGTTGTAATGTATGTAATCTGTATGTAATATTACATGTAATGTTATATTATATCGTCTATTAATATTACTCTTCCAAATGACTTAAAATTTCGATTTAATATCAAACAAAGTTTAGACATATACTCTATTTAAGGGGCTAACCACTGTGACACTTTCAAGAAAAACGTTTTTGTTTTATTTAACACTTCATACTTTCTAGAATATCCTGTGAAAATTTCAAGGCCGTATCTCTAATACTCCTCATATGGCAGCCTACTAAATCGGAAACGCTCGCAGGAATAAAATTCGGCACCTGCCTCGAGGCGATAAATTTTTGCATTTAGAGGCAATAAATTTTTGCAAAACTTGTTATATTTTTCAGTAAGTTGGTCGATTTTTCTGAATTCGTATGAATTTTTTCGGGTTTTTCTTGTATTTTTGAAAAATATTTATTCGTTCATTTTTCAAAATTGGAAAAAAAAGTCAAAAAGATTATTTTGGCGTATTCTGAAAAATCAATTCATTTATTTGAAACAAAAAAAGAATAGGTTTTCCAAAAATTTGTTTTAAAAAAAACCATTATACATACCATTTGGTAATTAATAACTTTTCAACATTATTATTATTATGTAAAAGCAATGTTTCCGGCATCTTTAATATATATTTGATTTTTTCAGATTTTTATCGTATTCGGAAGTATAGGAATTGTCATCAGATTGCTCATTAGGTTGAAAAAATATAGGCCGAACGTCCTAAACGCGTTTTCCTCGAAATGACATTTTTCAAATTTGCCCCTGTTGTAACTCAAAGAGAAATTATCCGTATATTGACTTGAAATTTGGACTGAGTACTCTTGAATATATTTACTGTACCGTCAACTAGGATATTTTTGATTGGATGAAAATTGACGATTTGGCATTGAAAAAACGACCATATTTTAGGCAAAAAACAGATTTTTTTCACAAGTACGCCATTTTGTTGGATTTTCATATTTTTCGCTAATCCTAGTTCATGGTACAGAAAATAACTTCCAGTTTAACGACAATTTTTTTTTTCGGGTTCAGCTACTCAATCGGCTTCAAGGAGGGGGGCAGTAGAAGATTTTTTTGGCGCTTCCGAACCTAGCGCATAAGTCGCCTGGATGTTAATATTTTTCTTTGAATAAATTATGTCATGAAGGTCAAATATAGCCAAATATGTTCTTAATTTCCTGAAACATTTAATTGAGTACTTTTCTTTCAAAAAAATTTTCACCCAAATTTTCAGCGGTCACAATGCTGCTATACCACCCTTAATCTTGTCTAGTATAGTCTTATAGTGGTCACAGTGGTGTAGTGGTGAACGCATCCTCTGAGACTGAGATCCCGGGTTCAATCCCCGAACAAACCGTGAAATTTTTCACGGAACTATGCTTTGGCCACCTCGTGTAAAGCAATGGCAAACTACCACGAGTAATTCCGCCAAGAGAACCTCTTAAATTGTGCCGTTCGGAACCGGCTGCCGTTAGGTCCCGCATATTAGTGTGATGATGCGTTCCACAAGTATGCGCGAGAGGTGTCGCCTATACTCTCGTCAGAGAGTACGGCAAGCATAAGTATAGCCTACCTTAGACACGTTTTATATAGTCTAATCTTCTCTTATATTCTCTAGCTTGGTCTTGTCTAATCTCATCTTACATAGCTTCACTTGTCTAAACTAGGTCCTTCTTGATCCAGTAAATTTTCAAAATTCCTGCAATTTGTTTCATTCAATTGCATTTGAATTGCATTCTTTGCAATTCCTAGTTTGGTCCTGTCCCGTCTAAACAATAGTTAGCCTAGTTTTGTCTTAACTCTTTTATTATGTATATTATTCAAAAACATCAAAATAAACGAACCGTGACATCCGAGTTTTTTTTTTAAGAATCTCTAGCTTAAATTATTTACAAATTACAAATCTAAACAATTGCTGAAAGTATATATTGTAGTGCTTAATCTAGTTTTCGGTAGAATACTCAAGTATAGTCTAGACAAGTTTTGTCCAGTCAAGCATTGTCTAGTCAAGTCTTGTCTAATGTAGTTATATCTAATTCAGTTTTATCTAGCTTTTCTCAAGCTTGCTTAGTTTATTGTCGTTTAGTTTTGACTAAGCTTGTCCAAGATTGTCTAGCCTTGTCCAAAATTATCTGGTCTTGTTTGCTCTAGTCTTGCTTAATCCACTCTTATTTTGTCTTGCATAGACTTATTTAGTCCTCTCTAATCTTTTCTGGTATTTTCTAGTCTTATCTTTTTCTTTCGGGAGGAGGGGTAAAATACATTTACGTACAGCCCCCAGTGCTCTAAATTGCTCTGAGGAGTGTGGGACTACTCGCCTTCGTGGCTAGACTAGCCACTAAAAAGCCCACTCCTCAATTCTACTCCTTGCACCCCGGAGACCGTCAAGTATTACTTGGGGTGTAGGAACATTCTGACAATGTTCCGTTTATTTATTTCTATTATCCCTTTCGTCTTGGGCTTTGCTTTCCATAATCTCTCTTATAGTATCCTCGATATCCTTCCAATTGTCAGGTGTTTCCAGCATTAGGTTGATGATGTTCTCCGGCGTTAGGGTTCTTCCGATTTTTCACGTAAGGTACCTTCTGTTTTTTTCTCCCATTTATGGCACTTGAAAATCGTGCTCTCCGCATCATCCTCCTCGTTGCAGAAGCGGCAGTTCGGCGAATCGATTATTTTAAAGCTGTGTAAATACTTTTGAAAGTCCCCGTGTCCTGATATGGCTTGTGTTGTGTAGTGTGTGATTTCTCCGTGCTTCCGCTCTGTCCATGTTTTCATCATCGGTATGAGTCGTTTTGTCCATCTGGTTGTTTGCGGCTGGCTACACCCAGGTTTCCTGCTATTTATTTATTATTTTCTCTCTTTCTTGTCCTCTGTTTTCAGATCCTGCGTCGTATGTGTTGGTTCTTTCTTCAATTAGGGGGTCTATAGGTGGTGTTCGCGTTATGAGTTGTAGCGCTTCGGTAGAAGGTGTCCTGTGCTATGCCCGTGCTATTTTGATTAGTAGTTTGCGTTGAACTCTTGTTATTATGTTTTTATTCTTCATCTTCTTCTTTCCAATAGGCCTACTTTGGACCACGCTTGTTCAACTGTTGGGTTTTGACCTTTGCCCAGTATTGTCGCATCTTCTGCCGGTGTAAATCCTTTTTCTCTTCTGTCCAGGGGGTACCTTTCCTTCGAGGTTTTTCCTGACATACACGGACTTCCTTCAGGGCGCGTCTCACAGACTGTCTGTTTTTGAGATCTATTATTCCCAGTTCTTTAATATCCTTCTCGGTTTCTGTCTACGAAGCTTCTTGTTTTGCCATAAGGTGAACAGACGGTTTGTTAGGCGGTTTGGAGGCAATCTTGCAACGTGGCCATAGAAAGCTACCCTTCTTTTCCTTGCACAGTCAGAGAGCATCTCAATATGTTGGTAGAGCTCAGAGTTATGCCGCCTTCGGAATTCCACATCTTCCTTTACCGGGCCTAGGATCTTTCAGAGGATTCTTCTCGCTCTGATTTCCAATTTCTCTACTAGACCTCTTCGGTTCAAGGAAAGATATTCCATGGCATACAGGGCTTCTGGTCATAAGACTGATGTGTAGTGCTTAAGCTTCAAGTTGCGTGACAGGCATTTCTTATTGAAAGTGTTCTTAGTCAGTCGATAGGCTAGTTCTAACTTGTTGACTCTCTTTGATAATGATGCTCTTTCTGATAAGTTGGGTTCAATATTATGTTTTTATATTTATTGAATTTGATCGTGTTTTGCCAGATCGGTGTTCCGTATAGTAGTGTAGAATACACAATTGACGTCAGTACTTTCCTTTTTTCCTCCTTCGGTCCTCTTATGTTGTGCAGGATCATGTTTAGTCTTGTGACCGTACCGTTCGTTTTCTTGACGGTTTCTATAATATGTCTTGTCATTCCAAGGTCAGTGTCGAAATATACCCCAAGATATTTTGTCTAGTCTTATCTTTTCTTGTCTGATCTGGTCTTGTCTTGTCTAGCCTTGCCTAGTCTAGTCTTTTCTAGTTTAGTTTTGTCTAGTCAAATATGGCCTAGACAAGTCTTGTCTAGTCTAATTACATAAAACTGAGCCTTATCTAGCTTTCTCAATATAGTCTAACCTAGTGCAATTTGTTCTTGCTTAACCTCGACTCGTCTTGTACAGGATTATCTAGTCTTGTTTGGTCTAATCTCGTCTAATATTGCTTGGGCTAATCTTGCCTAGATTAGTTTAGTCTTGTCTGGTCTGGTCTTGTCTGGTTTGTCTGATCTTATCTGGTCTTGTCTGCTCTTGCCTGGTTTTGTCTGGTGTTGTATGTTCTTGGCTGGTCTAGTTTGGACTCGTCTCGTCTTGTCGGATCTTGTATGGTCTTGTATGGTTTTGTCTGGTATTGTCTGATCTTATCTGGTCTTGTCGGGTCTTGTCTGGTCTTGTCCTGTTTTGCATGGTCTTGTCAGGTCTTGTGCGGTCTTATTTGGTCTTAACTGGTATTGTCTGGTCATGTCTGGTTTTGTCTGGTCTTGGCTTGTCTTCTCTTCTCTTGTCTGGTCTTGTCTCGTCTTCTCTTGTCTTGTCATCTCTTGTCTAATCTTGCCTGGTTTTATCTGGTCTTGTGTAGTCTTGTCTGGTCTTGTATGATCATGTCTCGTCTTAGCTGGTGTTGTCTGGTTTTGTCTGGGGTCGTCAGGTCCTGTCTAGTCTTGTCTGGTCTTGCCTAGTCTTGTTTTCTTGATTAGTCAAGTCAAGTCAAGTATAGTTTAGACAAGTCTTGTCTTGTCCAGTTATATTTAATTGACCCCTATCTAGCTTTTCTGAATTTAGTTTAACCTTGTTCAGTTTATTCTGTCTTGTCCAGAATTGTCTAGTCTTGTGCTATTTTTATCTAGTCTAGTTTTGCTTGACCTAATGTTGTCTAGTCTAGTTTAGTCTTGTATGGTGTTTTCTGGTTTATTTAGTCTTGTCTGGTCTTTTCTAGTGTTGTCTAGTCTTGATTTGTTTAGTCATGTATAGCCAGGACAAGTTTTGTCTATCCTAGTTACATCTAGTTGAACCTTATATAGCTTTTTTGAATTTAGTCTCATCTTTTTTAGTTTATTCTTGCTTAGCTTTGTCTAGTCCTGTCCATAATTTACTGTTTAGTCTTGTTTGGTCTAGTCTTGTCTAGTCTTGCGTGGACTAATCTTGTAGAGTGTAGTTTAGTCTAGTCTGGTCATGTTTGTTCTTGACTGATCTTGTTTGGTCTAGTGTGTGATTTATATTGTCTGAACCCGTCTGCTTTTTCTGGTCTTGCTTAGTCTTCTCTAGTCAGGTTTGGTCCATTCTCGTCCAGTCTTGTCGAGTCTTTTCCAGTTTTGTCTAGTCTTGTCTATTCTTGTTACAGACGAGAAGACTAAGCAAACGGAGTTGGATAGTTATATTTTTTTATGAGAATGTATGCGGAATCAGAAGAGGAATTTATATAATAGTGTATAATTAAACTCCATAAGTTTAATTATAAAAAAAAAATAATTAGCAAGTAACATTTAGTTATGGTAAAATTTTTGCACAACATGATATAATGAGGAATGTTAATGTATATTGATAAAAATCTAATGAATATTAGGATTATGTAATGTAAAAAATAAATTAAGTGCTGGTTTCAAACTTGAATAACTAGTTTCGGTCTTTGAGTTTTTAAATGTTGCGCCGTTTGATGAACAAAATATATGCATAATTTCTCATAAACTCTGAACATGTCGTCAGTTTTTATGTTCAGATGCTTAAAACGGCAATAAGTTTAAAAACTTGTGTGTCTAGTTTTGTTTGTCTAGTCTTGTCTGTCTAACCTTGTCTGTTTAGTCTAGTCTAGTCTAGTCTTGTCTGTCTAGTCTTGTCTTGTCTGTCTAGTCTTGTCTGTCTAGTCTTGTCTGTCTAGTCTTGTCTGTCTAGTCTTGTCTGTCTAGTCTTGTCTGTCTAGTCTTGTCTGTCTAGTCTTGTCTGTCTAGTCTTGTCTGTCTAGTCTTGTCTGTCTAGTCTTGTCTGTCTAGTCTTGTCTGTCTAGTCTTGTGTGTCTAGTCTTGTCTGTCTAGTCTTGTCTGTCTAGTCTTGTCTGTCTAGTCTTGTCTGTCTAGTCTTGTCTGTCTAGTCTTGTCTGTCTAGTCTTGTCTGTCTAGTCTTGTCTGTCTAGTCTTGTCTGTCTAGTCTTGTCTGTCTAGTCTTGTCTGTCTAGTCTTGTCTGTCTAGTCTTGTCTGTCTAGTCTTGTCTGTCTAGTCTTGTCTGTCTAGTCTTGTCTGTCTAGTCTTGTCTGTCTAGTCTTGTCTGTCTAGTCTTGTCTGTCTAGTCTTGTCTGTCTAGTCTTGTCTGTCTAGTCTTGTCTGTCTAGTCTTGTCTGTCTAGTCTTGTCTGTCTAGTCTTGTCTGTCTAGTCTTGTCTGTCTAGTCTTGTCTGTCTAGTCTTGTCTGTCTAGTCTTGTCTGTCTAGTCTTGTCTGTCTAGTCTTGTCTGTCTAGTCTTGTCTGTCTAGTCTTGTCTGTCTAGTCTTGTCTGTCTAGTCTTGTCTGTCTAGTCTTGTCTGTCTAGTCTTGTCTGTCTAGTCTTGTCTGTCTAGTCTTGTCTGTCTAGTCTTGTCTGTCTAGTCTTGTCTGTCTAGTCTTGTCTGTCTAGTCTTGTCTGTCTAGTCTTGTCTGTCTAGTCTTGTCTGTCTAGTCTTGTCTGTCTAGTCTTGTCTGTCTAGTCTTGTCTGTCTAGTCTTGTCTGTCTAGTCTTGTCTGTCTAGTCTTGTCTGTCTAGTCTTGTCTGTCTAGTCTTGTCTGTCTAGTCTTGTCTGTCTAGTCTTGTCTGTCTAGTCTTGTCTGTCTAGTCTTGTCTGTCTAGTCTTGTCTGTCTAGTCTTGTCTGTCTAGTCTTGTCTGTCTAGTCTTGTCTGTCTAGTCTTGTCTGTCTAGTCTTGTCTGTCTAGTCTTGTCTGTCTAGTCTTGTCTGTCTAGTCTTGTCTGTCTAGTCTTGTCTGTCTAGTCTTGTCTGTCTAGTCTTGTCTGTCTAGTCTTGTCTGTCTAGTCTTGTCTGTCTAGTCTTGTCTGTCTAGTCTTGTCTGTCTAGTCTTGTCTGTCTAGTCTTGTCTGTCTAGTCTTGTCTGTCTAGTCTTGTCTGTCTAGTCTTGTCTGTCTAGTCTTGTCTGTCTAGTCTTGTCTGTCTAGTCTTGTCTGTCTAGTCTTGTCTGTCTAGTCTTGTCTGTCTAGTCTTGTCTGTCTAGTCTTGTCTGTCTAGTCTTGTCTGTCTAGTCTTGTCTGTCTAGTCTTGTCTGTCTAGTCTTGTCTGTCTAGTCTTGTCTGTCTAGTCTTGTCTGTCTAGTCTTGTCTGTCTAGTCTTGTCTGTCTAGTCTTGTCTGTCTAGTCTTGTCTGTCTAGTCTTGTCTGTCTAGTCTTGTCTGTCTAGTCTTGTCTGTCTAGTCTTGTCTGTCTAGTCTTGTCTGTCTAGTCTTGTCTGTCTAGTCTTGTCTGTCTAGTCTTGTCTGTCTAGTCTTGTCTGTCTAGTCTTGTCTGTCTAGTCTTGTCTGTCTAGTCTTGTCTGTCTAGTCTTGTCTGTCTAGTCTTGTCTGTCTAGTCTTGTCTGTCTAGTCTTGTCTGTCTAGTCTTGTCTGTCTAGTCTTGTCTGTCTAGTCTTGTCTGTCTAGTCTTGTCTGTCTAGTCTTGTCTGTCTAGTCTTGTCTGTCTAGTCTTGTCTGTCTAGTCTTGTCTGTCTAGTCTTGTCTGTCTAGTCTTGTCTGTCTAGTCTTGTCTGTCTAGTCTTGTCTGTCTAGTCTTGTCTGTCTAGTCTTGTCTGTCTAGTCTTGTCTGTCTAGTCTTGTCTGTCTAGTCTTGTCTGTCTAGTCTTGTCTGTCTAGTCTTGTCTGTCTAGTCTTGTCTGTCTAGTCTTGTCTGTCTAGTCTTGTCTGTCTAGTCTTGTCTGTCTAGTCTTGTCTGTCTAGTCTTGTCTGTCTAGTCTTGTCTGTCTAGTCTTGTCTGTCTAGTCTTGTCTGTCTAGTCTTGTCTGTCTAGTCTTGTCTGTCTAGTCTTGTCTGTCTAGTCTTGTCTGTCTAGTCTTGTCTGTCTAGTCTTGTCTGTCTAGTCTTGTCTGTCTAGTCTTGTCTGTCTAGTCTTGTCTGTCTAGTCTTGTCTGTCTAGTCTTGTCTGTCTAGTCTTGTCTGTCTAGTCTTGTCTGTCTAGTCTTGTCTGTCTAGTCTTGTCTGTCTAGTCTTGTCTGTCTAGTCTTGTCTGTCTAGTCTTGTCTGTCTAGTCTTGTCTGTCTAGTCTTGTCTGTCTAGTCTTGTCTGTCTAGTCTTGTCTGTCTAGTCTTGTCTGTCTAGTCTTGTCTGTCTAGTCTTGTCTGTCTAGTCTTGTCTGTCTAGTCTTGTCTGTCTAGTCTTGTCTGTCTAGTCTTGTCTGTCTAGTCTTGTCTGTCTAGTCTTGTCTGTCTAGTCTTGTCTGTCTAGTCTTGTCTGTCTAGTCTTGTCTGTCTAGTCTTGTCTGTCTAGTCTTGTCTGTCTAGTCTTGTCTGTCTAGTCTTGTCTGTCTAGTCTTGTCTGTCTAGTCTTGTCTGTCTAGTCTTGTCTGTCTAGTCTTGTCTGTCTAGTCTTGTCTGTCTAGTCTTGTCTGTCTAGTCTTGTCTGTCTAGTCTTGTCTGTCTAGTCTTGTCTGTCTAGTCTTGTCTGTCTAGTCTTGTTTGTCTAGTCTTGTCTGTCTAGTCTTGTCTGTCTAGTCTTGTCTGTCTAGTCTTGTCTAGTCTTGTCTGTCAAGTCTTGTCTGTCTAGTCTTGTCTGTCTAGTCTTGTCTGTCTAGTCTTGTCTGTCTAGTCTTGTCTGTCTAGTCTTGTCTGTCTAGTCTTGTCTGTCTAGTCTTGTCTGTCTAGTCTTGTCTGTCTACTCTTGTCTGTCTAGTCTTGTCTGTCTAGTCTTGTCTGTCTAGTCTTGTCTGTCTAGTCTTGTCTGTCTAGTCTTGTCTGTCTAGTCTTGTCTGTCTAGTCTTGTCTGTCTAGTCTTGTCTGTCTAGTCTTGTCTGTCTAGTCTTGTCTTGTTTGTCTAGTCTCGTCTGTCTAGTCTCGTCTGTCTAGTCTCGTCTGTCTAGTCTCGTCTGTCTAGTCTTGTCTGTCAAGTCTTGTCTGTCTAGTCTTGTCTGTCTAGTCTTGTCTGTCTAGTCTTGTCTGTCTAGTCTTGTCTGTCTAGTCTTGTCTGTCTAGTCATGTCTGTCTAGTCTTGTCTGTCTAGTCTTGTCAGTCTAGTCTTGTCTGTCTTGTCTTGTCTGTCTAGTCTTGTCTGTCTAGTCTTGTCTGTCTAGTCTTGTCTGTCTAGTCTTGTCTGTCTAGTCTTGTCTGTCTAGTCTTGTCTGTCTAGTCTGTCTAGTCTTGTCTGTCTAGTCTTGTCTGTCTAGTCTTGTCTGTCTAGTCTTGTCTGTCTAGTCTTGTCTGTCTAGTCTTGTCTGTCTAGTCTTGTCTGTCTAGTCTTGTCTGTCTAGTCTTGTCTGTCTAGTCTTGTCTGTCTAGTCTTGTCTGTCTAGTCTTGTCTGTCTAGTCTTGTCTGTCTAGTCTTGTCTGTCTAGTCTTGTCTGTCTAGTCTTGTCTGTCTAGTCTTGTCTGTCTAGTCTTGTCTGTCTAGTCTTGTCTGTCTAGTCTTGTCTGTCTAGTCTTGTCTGTCTAGTCTTGTCTGTCTAGTCTTGTCTGTCTAGTCTTGTCTGTCTAGTCTTGTCTGTCTAGTCTTGTCTGTCTAGTCTTGTCTGTCTAGTCTTGTCTGTCTAATCTTGTCTGTCTAGTATTGACTGTCTATTCTTCTCTCTCTAGTCTTGTCTATCAAATCTTATCTGTCTATTCTATTTTGATATAATTAGTTTTACTCGTTTAGTGTTATCGTTAAGCATCTGAAGAAATCTGATTACACAACCGTGTCATTTCAAGTCTTGTCACATTCATCTTATTTTCCATTTAGTGTTTAGAAAATGTTTAATATTCGTGTTATGGATGTTCTGACTTCCTTAAAACGTGTTTTAATGTTAATGCATTTCCGTGGGATCTTGGAACCCAAGTTGGTGAGTGAAATAATAATGAACACAGATTTTCTTCGTTCGATTGCAATCTCGGAGAAAGGCAAACGGTTAAATACAACACCATTCACAAGACAGTTATCTGGTACTAGAACAATTGTCTAGTTTTAGGTTTATTATCTTATTTAGTCTGTCTAAGATATACAAGAAAATTAACAGCTTACTTCATTAGACCAAATAAAGTTGTATTGGATTGTGCGAAGTTGCATTTTGTTGATCTACCTGCCAATAAATGCCAATAAATAAAACTTAAAAGAAATTATTGTTGTCATGTTTATAGTTTATTTAATCTCATATGTCAAGTGTTTTATATATTAAATAATGTAATAGATGTAGAAATCGGTAGTTCTGTCAACATTAATTAGATATAAATTCTTAAATAAAAAACAATTAGAAATTCTTACCTTTCGTTGAAAAAGAAATTAGATTCGTTTTTAGAATTGCAACGAACTGCAATAGATCTTATTAAATCAGTGAATATAAAAGAGCAAAAAAACCTACAAGAAAATCCTGTAAACACCATTAAGTTTCTATTTTATTCGAGAAATGGATGGATTAATAAAATGTAAACAGAGGCATTCAACTTGGCAATAGAAACTCGCGGCCTTATGCAAATCGCCTCGCCATATACGATCCCATTGTGGTATCAGAAACAATATTACTAATTAATGTATTCCTGTCGCATTATTCCGCCGTTCAACTTGATATATATTTATTTATTTATGAAATTTATGTAAATGTGTCGGAATGTTTTCAAGCTGTGCCTGTTCAGGTTTCCAGTTCGAATTGTATGAAACAATTAATTGTTTTATCAATTTTTTTTATGAATATTAAGATAATATTGTATAAAAATAGTAGTACAAGTGTGCGCACAAAAGCCTTTCACACACATGTATCATATACATTATTTTATCTACGAAACATGTTAAAATACTGTTGAATCTACAAAAAAAATAATTGTTTCTTGCCGATAATGATGAAAAATTCACCTCGGATCCACACAGGCTCCTCTGACGTACAACCCTCCAGCAGCGTTAAATATCATTATCGAAGCCAAATTACTAAGTCCTAGATAATTAAACGCTGCAAACACTAGAGTCTTACATACAGCAAACCAGGGCATTCCCACAAAGACCGCGTCGATATATGGGCATGTAGTCCCATTCTTGATTATGGACATGTAGTTAGTTACCTCTACCAATAATAAATGTAGACGAACCCTTGAGGTTGCAGAGCGAATCGCATTACGTCTCTTCACCAAACTGAGACAACCAAGCAACCCTCTCCACAACCCCTCCAAGGAACTTCTCTATAGACAAACCCGGGTCCCTCCACTTGCTATGACAGACTTAAAAAAAAGCTTAGAAACAACCCCATGACGTTCAACATTCTTGCCGAACTTTGCTTTAAACGTCCATCTAAACATACAATAGACAATACCCCTCCAAAACTCTTCTTGAATCCTTAGACGACGACTGGACTGACTCACTCATTCTCATCCAATTTTTCGAATAATTTTTTTTTCTCAATTTATGCTCAATATGTCTGTTCATTTTCGGCTGAAAGACTACGGGTCGATGGTCAATTGTTGTAGTTGAATTTGTATGCATTTATAAGTATAACAATAAAGATTTTTTTTATTATTATTGAAAAATTTTATTATTAAAAATTTAATTTTGACAGACAAAATACTTCTAAAATCACTGTCACAATAAGGTTAGAACGTTCAGCGCCTCCGTGGCAAAAATTGCTAACTAGTAAAAACGCACAGTGACGGAAAAACTGTTGTTGTCGATGTAATCTAGGTTAACCTAGATTTAATCTAGATTAGGTTATGGTTAGGTTAAGTTATTTTAGAGCCAGATAAATCCAGACTGAGAGGGCGAGACTTCTTGATTTGAAAATTAATTCAATTTTAATATACGTCAGAAAATTTCCTATTACTAGGTCTGTTTTTTGTTTAGTGGCGCGGTTTATTGCCATAGTAACAACAAACAAAAGTCGTTTAATAATGAAACTCCGTTTGATTTACATTGGACTTTTTTGCACTATTTGGATACTTTTAATCTAGGCATAATTACAAAAAGATCTAAATACATATCGCGTTCCTGCATCAACAGTGGCGCAACTCAAAAAATCTACTTTTACGTCTAACTTTAAAAGTCTCCTTTTTATCTAGTCTTGGCTGTCTAGTTTTGCTTTTGTACTCATCAGTCTGTTTATTTTGGTTTTCTAAACTAGACACTAGTTTTTCGAGTCGAATCTTTCGAAAATTTATACATTTAATGACTAGGTTTTGTCTATCAAATAATATCCCTGTATGTCGCACGCCGTATTCAACAGTGACACAACTGAATAAAATAAAACGAGAGACTAATACCAATTAGTCTGATTAGGATGGAGTATACTTGAAAAGTTGAGAATTATTGTTTAGTAAATTGGCGCTCTATAATCCTTGTTTATGATTAATTCATTACTAAAATAGCTGCAATATGCCTGGACCCACTCATAAAAAATAAAATAGAATAAATTCAGAATTCAAGACTCGTACTAGAGTCTTTAGTTGGAACTATAAAAGACCGAAATCAATGTAGATATGATTTGATTCATAAGAAAAGAGCGATATCTATGTAGATAGACAACCAAGACTAGATACAGAAGATTAGATTTGTAAAACTGGATCGAATGACTAGCTAGATAGGTAAGTCTCAATAAATAAGACTGTTTGAATATTAGGCAGCATTAGAATGACTAGATGGGTAGGTTTCAATAAATAAGACTTTTAAAATATTAGACAACGAAAACCACACAATGAAGAATAAATTGTAAACATTAAGTGAATTCTAGTTCACTAGACTAGCTAGTCTAGACTTTTCTCTGTTTCTTTGGACATCTATTGAAACATGTATACGTTAAGACAGGGTTACAGGCAACTTTGATCTCTCTATACCTCCAGTACAGTTCTTAATTGTGCCACATCATTAAGTAACAAACACAATAGTTTACTTCATATTACTTCTAATCCCAACGTTTAGAATGGGGCATTTTCAAGGACTCACAGTTTTGATACCAACTTGCTTTTTGAATTTTTGAAATTCTAGACATATAAATGATTCTAAATCTAATTTAAGTTTGCAAAATGTGTTGCGAATATATTGACGGATAAACTCAAATTTTTATTTTTGGTTTATCTAACCAATTTTCAAAATCACAGATGGATAAAGTTTTTGTATACATTTTTACAAACAACAGTCAAGCCGAACAAAGCCGAATTGCCGCTCACATCTTGCCGCGTTCCAGCTCACCGCCATGCCATCTCGCCACTGCGACTTGAAAAACATGAATTAGTAATCAACCGAACTCTAGCCGGTAAGGCGAGATGAAATACAGTTACATCATCATGGATTACTTGGTCTATATGTCGTAGTCTTTTCGCAAAATCCGTCATTTCATTAAATACATAGGCACTTCCAGAAATGTCGACGTTTAGTGAAAAATATTAAATATTGCATTTCCCGCCTAGGTTGTTCATGAACTAACTGACCACTCGGCGCCGGTATCTCGTATTTAAAGCCGAGTTTCACAATCAGACGCACAATACAGTTTGATTCTTCCTGTAATGCCTAGCGTGTTGTGAAGCGTTCCGTAATAAAGAGTAATTGTTTAATTTACAACAAAATGGAATGAATAACTGGAAACAAAGAATTCTTTTTTGAAAGATATCATGAATATTATGAAAAACGGCCGCAAATAGTTATTTAGAATTGTCTCATATTTCATTATTTTAATAATTTAATTATTTTCATAATTAATATTTCATTTAATATTTACCTCTTTTAACTGCGCTGAAGTATGATGTCGTTTTTCGTAATATTCATCGTCGCTTTTCATAATATTCATGATTTTTTCAAAAAAATATTCTTTGCAGCTATTCCTTCCATTGTGTTATTAATTATTATAAATTAAATAATTACTCTTTAATACGGAACGTCCCAAAACACGCCAGGCATTACACAAAGAATCAAACTACATTGTGCGTCCGATTGTGAAACTCGGCTTTAAGCTCGAGATGCCGACGCCGAGTGGTCATTTCATGAACTACCTAGACGAATTTTAATATTTTTCACTAAACGTCGACATTTCTGGTAGTGCCTAGGTATTTCATGAAATGACGGATTCTGCGAAAAGACTACGACATATATAATAGCAATCCCCAATTTGAACTTGATTGCCAACTTGATAACGTAACTTTCTTAGCATTCGGTTTAATCCAAGTTCTTGATGAGACATTACTCATTTTAAATAATAAACTTTACCTAATAGCGGATCCTTTATTAGACACATTTGAAGACAAATGTATAGGACATATACATAGGCGCGACACAGGAAGATAGGACCCACTGTTGCTATATAAATGCTATATAAAAGGCTGTTTCAGATAATCTATTTTTTTTATTACCATATCCCACAAGTTCATACCTTCTATAATATGACGTTATATCAGTATGAAACAATGCTCAGCGGCAAGATAGGACAGCGGCGAGTTGGCCCGCGGCGAGGTGACCGTGGCGAGATGGCCGCGGCGACTTGTACTAGATCGGTCTAAGCAAATTTGCAGATTACAGACAGACAAATCTACCCAAATTTTTGCGAATTCTTATTCAATTTTTTGACAAACCAATTGAATTTGTGATTTTTGGTGTATTTTATCAAATTGCAAAGTCTGTTGTATACATTTTTTTAAAAATCTTAAGGATTTAAAAAAAAATCTAAGCACAATTACAGATTACATACAAACTTTGTATAAATGTCCAAAATCTGATTTTGTGAATTCTGTTCTCGTAGTGAATCTACTACAGTAGACCTTGTGGAGCCACAGACCTTTAGTTAGTATAATTTGAACGGTTAAAAACTAATTAAGTAACCGGTTCGAATTATGAGAATTTGACTTATTTGTTATTAAAACTTATTTGTTTATTTTCTATATACGTTTTCTAATATTCCATCTATTTCCAAAATTAGTGAGGATTTACTAATACATGTTGATCATTGCTTTGAATGGAATATTTGATGAGGATGGTATAGTAGAGGGTAGAAAGGTTGATGCGAGTGGAATAGTATGTAGAATTTTAAGACGCACGCCACTGGTGGCGCCCTCAGCGCCACATGATGTTGACTGTGGAACACTACGGAGAAATTGCAAAATGGGCGGCTCTTCTGGCACTTTGAACGCCAATTGTGTTGTATGAGTGTGTGTATCAGCTCAAATAATTTTAACGCTGTCAGATTTTTAAAATATCAAAATCAGTATTCAAAAGAGTTAATCGCGCAGTGTTGCTATTTCTCTAAAATCAAAGTTACTATATTTAAAGAAGTGTATTAGAAATGACTGACGTAGTTTAATTGAACATACAGTTCTACTGGTTGGATCACTAAGTCGTTTGATCTTGCTGGGATATATTGGTCCCACTCAGACATTAACAATGAACAAAAATAAATCACTGCAAGTTATCGTAGGTGGATGGGTTATATATTTCATTATATTGGAACGGGTTAAGCATAACTAAGAGATAAGCAAGATTAGACTGAGAAAGTTAGACACTATAAAGACAATGTATAGAAAATATATAGAAAACTATAGCAACAAGACAATATATAGATTATTATAGCAACAAGATTAGATACGATCAGATTAACAAGACCAGATAGATAAGACTAATTATAATACTCTTACTACTATCACACTACACTATTGGTTATTTTAATATTTTTTTTTAAGTTATAGTTGCTCTTTTTGGTTCACTAATTCGTTTTCTGTTGCTGGGATTTATTTTTCCAACTCAGACAAAAATATCCCAAAAGTTATCGTAGATGGGTGGGTTATATATGTACCATTAGGTTGGAAGGAGTTAAACCTAGGCTAAAAGATAGACAAGACTAGATTGTGAAAGTTAAATAAGACTAGACTGGGAAAGTTAGACAAGGTAACGCAAGACAATAAATAGAAGATTACAGCGACAAGATTCGATATGACTAGATTGACAAGACATAAATAAGAGTAATTATAGACTATTGATTAGTTTTATGTTTTTGTAAACATACAGTTCTTCTGGTTAGTTAGTTAATAATTCGTTTGCTCTTGCTGGGATATTGCTCTTGCTGGGATATATATATATATATATATATATATATATATATATATATATATATATATATATATATATATATATATATATGTTGTATTTGAGGTTTTCGCGGATAGATACCTGTGTTGTATTGTTTTCTCGGGGATTCCGCGTTGATGCTGAGGGTTGGCTCTGAAAAGAACCGGATTCTCGACGTTTCGGCGAACTAACATTCGCCATTCTCAAGAGATATATGCGTCCGTGCGGGTCAACCGTTAGACGCATACTGAGAGCTCGTTCGTGCGATGCGACTACTTATAGCTGTCTGGCTTCGGGTCATGCGCGTTGTGTGCGGTGCTTCGGTTCGGTTGTTTGTTTGTCTTGTTGGTCGTACATGAGTCTGGGGTGTCTGGGATTGCATTTTGAGGGTGGATATGATCGGTCGCCATGCTGGGGGCAGTCTCAAGGAATCGTCTCTCGTGTTCATGCAGTAGTCTCGTTTTTCTATCTCTATGGCTTCTCTGTATACTCGTGACATTTCGTGGCTAATCTGTGCAACAGTCCTTGAATTTCTAAAGTCCATCCAGTGACCGGTGTTTGTGTGTTGGACAAGTGCCGATGAAACTTTGTCTCTGTGTCTGGTTGAAACTACATGTTCTTGAATCCTAGCAGATATTTTTCTATTGGTACGTCCAATGTAGGTTTGTTCACATGTTCCGCAAGGTATTTCGTAAATTCCATGGGATTCTAACGGGATGGTGTCTTTAACGCTGCGTAGCATGGAGGATATTTTCTGGTTAGGTTTGAAAATGGTGTCGATGTTGTGTCTTTTAAGTATTCTGGCGATTTTGTCAGTTGATCCATGAACATATGGTAGGTATGCTGTGCTAACGGGTTTCTGGCGCTCTTCAGTTCTTTGGCTACTGTTCTCTGTACGACGGAAAGCTCTGGATATTAAGCTGTTTGAATATCCATTTGAAGAAAGAGCTTCTCGTAAGTTCCTCAATTCTTTCGGTAAGTTAAGCTGGTCGGCTAGTCTTTTGGATCGGGTGGTAAGAGTGTTGACTACAGATGCTAGTTGTTTGGGATGATGGTGCGAAGAAGCGTTCAGATATCTGTCAGTGTGGGTTGGTTTCCGGTACACAGTGTGGCTCAATGTGCCGTCAGGTTTCTTCTGTACCAAAACATCCAAGAAAGGCAGTTGTTGATGCTTTTCTATCTCCATTGTGAATTTAATTTGGTCGTGTTGGGAGTTAAGATGGTTAAGGAATTTGTCCAGCTCTGGTCTGCCGTGGGGCCAGATTACAAATGTGTCGTCAACATATCTTAACCAGAGTGTAGGTTTAAGTGTGGCTGATGAGATTGCCTTTTTCTCAAAATCTGTAAGAAATATGTTGGCTATTACTGGGGATAGAGGTGAACCCATTGGTGCTCCTAGGACTTGTTTGTATATTTGGCCATCGTACCTAAAGTATGTATTCTTTAAACAATGTTCTGCCAGATCTGATACATACTTTTCTGGTTTTAATTTTGATCTTATGATGTTTAAGGCCTCAGGGACCGGTACTTTTGTGAATAAAGATACAATGTCAAAGCTCACAAGGAGGTGGCCGGGCTGGAGTTGGTGATTTTTCAGTATGTCTATGAAGTGTTCAGCATTGCGGACATAGGAATCACAATCTTCTGCGTATGGTTGTAAACATTTTGCTAAATGTTTCGCAAGAAGTTGGACCGGTGAACCAATGGAGCTTACTATTGGTCCCCATTTAGCCCCACTACGACCAATAGTAAGCTCCATTGGTTGTCCGCATGTCCGCAATGCTGAACACTTCATAGACATACTGAAAAATCACCAACTCCAGCCCGGCCACCTCCTTGTGAGCTTTGACATTGTATCTTTATTCACAAAAGTACCGGTCCCTGAGGCCTTAAACATCATAAGATCAAAATTAAAACCAGAAAAGTATGTATCAGATCTAGCAGAACATTGTTTAAAGAATACATACTTTAGGTACGATGGCCAAATATACAAACAAGTCCTAGGAGCACCAATGGGTTCACCTCTATCCCCAGTAATAGCCAACATATTTCTTACAGATTTTGAGAAAAAGGCAATCTCATCAGCCACACTTAAACCTACACTCTGGTTAAGATATGTTGACGACACATTTGTAATCTGGCCCCACGGCAGACCAGAGCTGGACAAATTCCTTAACCATCTTAACTCCCAACACGACCAAATTAAATTCACAATGGAGATAGAAAAGCATCAACAACTGCCTTTCTTGGATGTTTTGGTACAGAAGAAACCTGACGGCACATTGAGCCACACTGTGTACCGGAAACCAACCCACACAGACAGATATCTGAACGCTTCTTCGCACCATCATCCCAAACAACTAGCATCTGTAGTCAACACTCTTACCACCCGATCCAAAAGACTAGCCGACCAGCTTAACTTACCGAAAGAATTGAGGAAGTTACGAGAAGCTCTTTCTTCAAATGGATATTCAAACAGCTTAATATCCAGAGCTTTCCGTCGTACAGAGAACAGTAGCCAAAGAACTGAAGAGCGCCAGAAACCCGTTAGCACAGCATACCTACCATATGTTCATGGATCAACTGACAAAATCGCCAGAATACTTAAAAGACACAACATCGACACCATTTTCAAACCTAACCAGAAAATATCCTCCATGCTACGCAGCGTTAAAGACACCATCCCGTTAGAATCCCATGGAATTTACGAAATACCTTGCGGAACATGTGAACAAACCTACATTGGACGTACCAATAGAAAAATATCTGCTAGGATTCAAGAACATGTAGTTTCAACCAGACACAGAGACAAAGTTTCATCGGCACTTGTCCAACACACAAACACCGGTCACTGGATGGACTTTAGAAATTCAAGGACTGTTGCACAGATTAGCCACGAAATGTCACGAGTATACAGAGAAGCCATAGAGATAGAAAAACGAGACTACTGCATGAACACGAGAGACGATTCCTTGAGACTGCCCCCAGCATGGCGACCGATCATATCCACCCTCAAAATGCAATCCCAGACACCCCAGACTCATGTACGACCAACAAGACAAACAAACAACCGAACCGAAGCACCGCACACAACGCGCATGACCCGAAGCCAGACAGCTATAAGTAGTCGCATCGCACGAACGAGCTCTCAGTATGCGTCTAACGGTTGACCCGCACGGACGCATATATCTCTTGAGAATGGCGAATGTTAGTTCGCCGAAACGTCGAGAATCCGGTTCTTTTCAGAGCCAACCCTCAGCATCAACGCGGAATCCCCGAGAAAACTATACAACATATATATATATATATATATATATATATATATATATATATATATATATATATATATATATATATATATATATATATATATATATATATATATATATGTCCCACTCAGACATTAATAATGAACAAAATAACCCAGAAGTTATCGTAGATGGATGGGTTATATATGTCCCATTAGACTGAAACGGTTAAGCATAGGCTAAGAGATAGACAAGACTAGACATGACTAGATTGACGAATCTAGATAGATAAGACTAATTTTTGAAACTTTTACTATTATACTATTGATTAGTTTAATGGTTTTTTTTTTGTAAACATACAGTTCTTCTGGTTGATTCACTAAGTCGTTTGCTGTTGCTGGGATATATTTGTCGCACTGAGACATTTATATTGAACAAAAATAACCCACAACTTATCGTAGATGTGTGGGTTATATATGTCCCATTAGGATGAAAAAAGTGAAGCATAGACGTCTAGACTGAGACTGAGAAAATGAGACAATATTAAATAAGGGAATATATAGTAGACTTTTTTTTATATGTGGTTTAAGGGAAGCTCTACCAGCCTTTGTGTGAGGCTCTCACTCACTAAACCCCTTCTTCCACTTGGCTTAATTCCTTCAGGGTGAGAAACCCGGACGATTTTTTTTCGCCCTAGTTTTTCCGTTTTTCGTTTTATTATGATCTTGGTGGAGTGTATATGGTTTTTTATTATATTTGTTCATGATTGTAGCTGCGCCTGTCGGAGGTTTATTTTATTTGCTTAATTCACTTTTTACTTCGTTTTAACATAATGAAAAATATAAATTCTGTTAAAAGTTTTTTTTTAAATATGTAAAATACCGATTAAATTTGACCTGTTTGAACGGTCCCATTTATCGCGCGCTTTGGATGACGTCGCAACACACGTTGTCATTCAGTGTTGTTTACTATTTGTATAGAGAGTTAAGGATTTTCAGTTTCAATTTGCTATTTCGATAATGGAAAAAGCTATAAAACCCATTTTATGGATATTGTATATTACCGGAATGCAAAAACATTATCATAAGTACACCAGATAAAGTGTTTGATAAAGTCCCAATCGAGGTGTATAGTCCACCCTACCTACATCTTTTGCGCATTCGATACAATATATGCTGTCATGATTGCATCTCTTTTTGGTAGATTGTCCAATTGTGCTTTAAAAAACCACTTTCAGTGATTGTTCTTGATAATTTATAATGTCACTATATACCAAAATCGTACTAGGTATTGGAAAACACTACAGAAATATTGCACAGCAAAACAGCACAGTGAATATCGACGACGAAATGTCTTAACGTGCACGTCGTACTACATGTTTCGATTCGACCAATGGTGATGCGTTTCGCAAATTTAAATTTCGCTCGCATATTTTGGACTTTTTGGTTTATATTTTTGGAATCAACTAAATGAGAAAATAATGGGTAGTAATATAGGTGTAATTTTAAGATCATAAAGTATCGGGGGTTGCACATTTTCTATTTACCTATTTTTATTAAAATGTTTGATCTCTTGTAATTATTCAAGTTTTTGAAAATTTTCTTTTTTAAAAATTAAATATGTATTTATGTTTTTTTTTTTGAATAATCATAATGATGATAATTTCTCTGTTTTCAGTTAGTAACATAATTTTTGTTTGCTCGATTTAATACAGATTAGGGCTTTCCAGTGATAAGCGAGTTTGTCTTTGTCCGTCGAAGCTCAAATCAAAATATCTAGTGAAGGATTCTCATTTATTTGAGACACGTAACACATACGAGACAGAAAATGTCGTTGTTTCTAGTGATTAAATCGGTGAAAATAGTGCGC
Organism: Phosphuga atrata; assembly: GCA_944588485.1. Lineage (NCBI taxonomy): Eukaryota > Metazoa > Arthropoda > Insecta > Coleoptera > Silphidae > Phosphuga > Phosphuga atrata. The sequence continues at coordinate 45,769,512 of OX155900.1, forward strand.
GGTGCCTTGAAATATGCAAAAAGTGAGTTTAATTTTGATTTAAAATGATCTTATAAAAGTACAAGTTTATTGTTACAGGTTTAGTTTCCTTTTAGAACAAACCAATATCGCAGTTTCGCTATATATTAAATACGTTTAAATAATAATAAGTTTATAAAGTAAAGTTTGCTTGCGACTTGAGTTTCATAGTTAAAGTTTAAAATATTTTACAACTTTAAAATATTTTTTTCTATTTTGCGTCTACAATGAAGACATTAAAGCACTCATATGGGTTCGTTAATGGCTTGCCGAGTGCGATACAATTTTCTCAATATATATCGGCCATTTTTTTATTTAGAAATGGCATGAAAGAGCGCAAAATAGAAAAAAAAATAGTATAAAAAACTTGTTCATATGGCGTTTTTCGCACTTGTCCATTAGAAAACTCCTCGCCACGCTCGTCGTTTTATAAACATGGTTGCGTGCTGAAAAATCGCGCTAATTGAACTCGCTCTTTAATATACTATTAATTTCTAATTTATTTACTCGTATTGCTTAATATCTTTGTTTTTATGTCAATATTAAGAAACCATTCTTTGAATATACATTTGGTTTTACATAAAACAAATACATATTTTTGAACATTAAGATGAACATTTAGAATTAATAAGAAATATAAAATGTGTATTTTATCTACTCGCACACCAAACTGAACATATTTAATAAGTAAATTATTGTATGTAAAGGATGCCTTTATTATAATCGTGTGTGGAAGTATCCAAATCGTGCGTAAAAGTCCAATGTAAATCAAATGGTATTTCATTATTTAACGATTTCTGTTTGTTGTTACTATGGGAAAAACTCGCGTTACTAAACAAAAAGAAATAGACGTTGTGAAACAAAATTTTCTGACGTATATTAAACTTGAATTAAACTTCTTTTTAATTTAAAATTTAAACTTCGCAACTCATGCACAAAAGCTCTTCTTCACACACTTGTAATATAAACTACTATTCATCAGCCTCAAGCTTTATTATCATGATAATTAAATTCCCATACAGTGTTTCTCAAACTTTTAAACACTCGACATAGATAATGTTGTAGAAATGAAAGTACGACACGTAGGTTTGGAAGGAAAACGGGACACCTATCAAAAATTTCTTGAAAACCTTTGCTTTAAATGTTTATTTTTTATGTTTGCTTTTCTTAAAAAGGTATGTGTTTTATCATAAAAACAGTTCCATTTTGCGATCCAAAAAAAATTTAACGCGGCATAAAGTTTGGGAAACGCAGTTCTAATATGTGCCTTAATAATATTTAATGTAATGAGCAATTGTAGCCGACAACAAATTACTAAAATGGTGTAATCTAATGTTGCTGCTTTGATAATTTTTATATCTTTTTGTATCAGTAGACATTAAGTGTTAAGTGTGTATAAACAGTCTTTAGTACTTAATTTTAAAAATTCTGTCTCTTTTCATTATTGTGCCATATTTTACAGTTTATCTTGAACGCGCGCTAATAGAGAACGATAAAACTTCTCTTGCTATTAAAAACCTCATTCTACCGGACTTAATGATCACATTCTACCTGTCTGAATATATTTATTTGGACCAAGTTTCACGTCTTATTTTAAGGTCATTGAATATAAACTCAACAGTAACACATGCATTAATTATTATAAAACTGATGAGATTACAAGACGAGACTGACAAAACTAAGCAGACAAGACGTAATAGACTAAGAGTGCACAGATAAAACTAGAACGACAAGACTAGACAGACAAGACTAGACAGGGAAGACTTGTCAGACAATACTAGACAGACAAGACTAGACAGACAAGACTAGACAGACTAGACAGACAAGACTAGATAGACAAGACTAGTCAGAGAAGACTATTGAGACAAGACTAGACAGACGAGACTAGACAGACAAGACTAGACAGACAAGACTAGACAGACAAGACTAGACAGACAAGACTAGACAGACAAGACTAGACATACTAGACTAGACAGACAAGAGTAGACAACCAATACTATACCAGACAAGACTGGACAAGAATATACAAGGCTAGACAGACAAGACTAGATCATACAGGACTAGATCAGACAGGACTAGATCAGACAAGACAAGACTAGACAATACTAGACAAGACTGGACAAGACTAGACTAAACTAGACAAGACTAGACATATAATACTTTTTTTCTATTTAGGGGGACGTAGAAAGCACTAGACCTAACATAACTTCTTGTCAATAATCATACTAAGGTATTTAACTGCCTCCTTGGGCATTATGGTTATGCCTCTGACCTTAAATACTATCGACTCTAGATGCCTCATTCCGATCAATAGAACAGCTTCCGTTTTTTTGTCAGGGACCAGCCTTGGCGCTTTTTCTCCATGCATTTATCAACATGTGCAATTGCGCTATTTGCACATTCCATTACTCTACTTTCGTCTTGTCTTGCTACTGTCACAGCTAAATCAACAGCAATTCCTATTATTTCAACACCTTCTGGTAGCATTAGTCTAAGCTCCCCATCGTGCATGAAGTTCCGCAGTTTAGGACCCATTACTGAGCCCTGTGGAGCATCGTTGTGCTCTTGTCGCCCCACGACTTCACCTCCTGCTTCGATTATGAACTTTCGGTGTGTGGAGGGAAGCCCCTCTCACTAACCTCATTCATATTATCTTCCCAAGCTGTTGTATTGAAAACATTCTTAACATTTAAGTAATAAGCACACTAATCTTTCTTGTCACCCTCGTGCCAGCTGAGGCTTCCTCCACCACGTCCAGGATTCGCATAATAGCGTCCACTGTTGACCTGCCCTCCCTGAATTCATGAGAGTTTTTCCCTTCAACTAATTGTAAGCTCAATATTTATATAATATATATATATAATATTTATATCAAAAGTAGCACTAACTATTGCAGCAGTTTCCCTGCCATATCGAGATGAAACAGTGGTCGATAGGACGATGGGTTTTCTACGGGTTTGTTTACTTTTCTAAGTATTACTAACACTTACCTCTCTAGCAGATATTCCGGAAGTTGCTATCTGCCATAATTTTGTTCATGATATTTAGAATATATTTAAGGCATCTTTTGACAGATATTTTAATGGCTTCTGGTGGTAGTCCGTCTAGAGCAGGGACTAGAGTAATGGACAAGGGTAGACAGACAAGACTAGATGGACAAGACTAGAAGGACCAGACTTTTTTTTACCTTGGCCTTAAGTATGCACCACCCTGGTATCGCATATTTGGCATTCGTTCGGGGTGGGCAGCCCGGACGGTTAATGAAAACCGCCCTAGTTGTTGTCTTTCCGACCAGGATTCGATCCCGGGTCTCCCGCATTGAAAGGCGGGTATGTTGTCAACTACACCACCGAGGAGACAGAAGGACAAGACTAGACGGACAAAACTAACTAAACCCCTATTCCACTTTTGCTTTTAGTATGCGCCACCCTGGTATCGCATATTTCGAATTCATTCAGGGTGAGCAGCCCGGACGGTTAGTGACTTTTTGAAACCGCTCTACTTGTTGCCCCGACTAGGAATCGAACCCGTGTTTCTCGCTTGCCAGGTTAATTACTATACCGAAGAGGACAGACGCACAAGACTGGACGAACAAGACTGGACGGACAAGACTAGACGGACAAGACTGTATGAACAAGACTAGACGGATAATCCTCGATGGCAAGACTGCACGGATAAGATTGGTCCAGTAAGACTGTACGAACAAGACTGAACGGACAAGTCTGGACGAGCAAGACTGGACAGACAAGACTAGTCAGACTGAAGTGGTTTGGGGAGCTGTCACTAAACCCCTATTCCACTTTGGCTTTTTAGTATGCGCCACCCCGATATCGCATATTTTGCATTCATTCAGTGTGGGCAGCCCGGACAGTTAGTGAAAACCGCCCTAGTTGTCGCAAACCAGACTAGACTGGACAATACTGGATAGACAAGACTAGACGAACAAGACAAAACTGGACAAAGACTAGACAGACAAGAATAGACGGACAAGACTGTGCGTACAAGACTAGACGGACAGGAGGCATATTTGACTGCTTTTCTCATTTCAAACTAAACATTTTAAGGAATCAGAAATAAATCGGGAACGGGATGGATGCAATCCTACCTAAGTAATAGCAGAGACTGAAATAACAATAGGTGTACGACAAGGAAGCGTCCTCGCGCCAACCCATTTTTCGTTATATCTTATTCATTTTGTTGGAAAAAAGCATTGAATTTTATATGCAGCTGATACAACTGTCTCTCATGAAACTGAAACACTGATCGAATAGTTGGCAGATAAGATATTATAACTTTAACAATTGGTTTGCTGCCAATAGCTTTTTTCACAACCATCCGAAAACTAAATATATGACGTTCCAAAGTAACAGATCGAATCAAAATAAAGATATGATATTGAAATTATAACGATTAGACAGGCAAGACCAGAAAGACCCACAAAATCAGACAGACAAGACCAGACAGATAACACATTTTAGTTTCTTGTAAATGTTTCTTCACGTTATAAATTTACTGAAATTCTATTCTTTTATTAAATTGAATTTTATATCAGAGTTCCCATTATGTCTCTGTTAAAAGTCTTAATTTGTGGTAATGCACTTTACTTAAAGTTTCTTTTTGCCATTAACTCTAATAGAAACAATCTATTTTTACTGTATGTCCAACTGTATACCTAATTTCCCGAATCGACTATAAATGAGAGATTGCGCGTTAATTTCGCGTTCTACTAACTCCGTTCCATTTTTGCCCTCGACAAGATCCAAAACACACTCGCCTACTTCGAAACAATACGAATATCATGCCTCGCCTCAAACATCGAAACGGTCTCATCTTCCAAACCGCGAATAATTCGATCTCCTTGAGAATCAATCTAACAGACAAACAGTGAAAGTGATAAATGGACTTGTGAATATTTTCGAGACAATGCCGCGATTGTCTCGCATTTATCATCACGTATGTAGTTTGGCTGGGATATGTGAAAGCCAGATCTCCGTTTGTTTATGCTATTTCTGCGTGAGAAACTTGCGGATCTTGTTAATGGAAACAATGCATTGCAAAATCTGTCAAACAAACAGAAAATGTTACGTAACTTAGCCATTATATATTCAGTTTCAAGACAATAAGACAATGGCTTCACACACCAAAGTTATTAAAACACTAGAAGGTCTTATTTTATTACAGAATTTTTATTCGGCCGCTTTGTTGTATGTCTGTTCTCAACTTTGTCTGTTCACAACTTAGCCTATTCTCTACTTTGTCTGTTCTCGATTTTGTCTGTTCTCCACTTAATCCGTTGTAGAGTTTGACTGTTCTCGACTTTGCATGATCTCAACTTAGTCTGTCCTCGACGTTGCCTGTTCTCGACTTTGTCTGTTGACCACTTTGTCTGTTCTTGACTTTTTCTATAGTCCAGTTAGTCTGTTCTCGACTTTGTCTATTCTCAGCTTAGTCTATTCTCGACTTCCTTTGTTCTCGTTTTTGGCTGTTCTCAACTTACTCTATTCTCGACATTGTCTGTTCTCGACTTTGCCTGTTCTCCACTTAGTCTATTCTCGACTTTGTCTGTTCTCGACTCTGTCTGTTCTAGACTTTGTCTGTTCTCAACTTAGTCTATCCTCGACGTTGTCTGTTCTCGACTTCGTCTGTTCACCACTTTGTCTGTTCACGACTAGTCTGTTCTCGACTCTATAGTTCTCGAGTATATTCTTAACTTAGCCTGTTCTCAACTTTGTCTGCTCTCGACTTTGTTTATTCTCAACTTAGTCTATTCTCCAGTTTGTTTGTTCTTAACTTAATCTATTCTCGACTTTGTCTGTTCTCGATTTTGTCTGTTCTCGATTTTGTCTGTTCTCGATTTTGTCTGTTCTCCATTTTGTCTGTTCACCACTTTGTCTGTTCACTACTTAGTCTGTTCTCGATTTTTGCTATAGTCCACTTAGTCTGTTCTCGATTTTGTCTATTCTCAATTTAGTCCATTCTCGACGTTCTCTGTTCTCGATTTTGTCTGTTCTGCACTTATTGTTAGTCGATTCTAGACTTTGTCTGTTCTCGACTTTGCCTGTCCTCAACTTAGTCTATTCTCGACTATTCTAGTCTTTACTTAGTCTATTCTATACTTTGTATGTTCTCCACTTAGTCTATTCTATACTTTGTCTGTTCTCGACTTTGCCTGTTTTCAACTTAGTCTATTCTCGACTTTGTCTGTTCTCGATTTTGTCTGTTCTACATTTAGTCTATTCTAGACTTAGTTTTTTCTCGACTTTGTCTGTTCTCAACTTAGTCTATTCTCGACTTTGTCTGTTCTCGATTTTGTCTGTTATCCACTTAGTCTATTCACTAATTTCTCTATTCTCAAATTTGTCTGTTCAAGACTAGTCTGTTCTCGACTCTGTCGATTCTCAACTTAGTCTATTCTCGACTTCTTCTATTCTCGACTTCTTCTATTCTCGATTTTGTCTGTTCTCCATTTAATCCGTTCTAGACTTTGACTGTTCTTGACTTTGTATGATCTCAACTTAGTATATCCTCGACGTTGTCTGTTCTCGACTTTGTCTGTTGACCACTTTGTCTGTTCACGACTTAGTCTGTTCTTGACTTTTTATATAGTCCAGTTAGTCTGTTCTCGACTTTGTCTATTCTCAACTTAGTCTATTCTCAACTTAGTCTATTCTCAACTTAGTCTATTCTCGACTTTCTCTGTTCTCGATTTTGGCTGTTCTCAACTTAGTCTATTCTCGACTTTGTCTGTTCTCTACTTTGCCTGTTCTCAACTTAGTCTATTCTCGACTTTGTCTGTTTTCGACTTTGTCTGTTCTCAACTTAGCCTATCCTCGACGTTGTCTGTTCTCGACTTCGTCTGTTCACCACTTTGTCTGTTCACGACTAGTCTGTTCTCGACTCTATAGTTCTCGAGTCTATTCTTACCTTAGCCTGTTCTCAACTTTTCTACTCTCGACTTTGTGTATTCTCAACTTAGTCTATTCTCCAGTTTGTTTGTTGTCAACTTAATATATTCTTGACTTTGTCTGTTCTCGATTTTGTCTGTTCTCCATTTAGTCTATTCTCCAATTGGTCTGTTCTCGACTTTGTCTGTTCTCGACTTTGTCTATTCTCAACTCAGTCTATTCTCGAGTTTGTTTTGTTCTCAACTTATTGTTAGTCTATTCTCGACTTTGTTTGTTCACCACTTTGTCTGTGTACTACCTAGTCTGTTCTCGACTTCTTCTATAGTCCACTTAGTCTGTTCTCGACTTTGCCTATTCCTAATTTAGTCCATTCTCGACGTTCTCTGTTCTCGATTTTGTCTGTTCTGCACTTAGTCGATTCTAGACTTTGTCTGTTCTCGACTTTGCCTGTCCTCGACTTAGTCTATTCTCGACTATTCTAGTCTTTACTTAGTCTTTTCTAGACTTTGTCTGTTCTCCATTTAGTCTATTCTATACTTTGTCTGTTCTCGACTTTGCCTGTTCTCAACTTAGTCTATTCTCGACTTTGTCTGTTCTCGATTTTGTCTGTTATCCACTTAAACTATTCACGAATTTCTCTGTTCTTGAATTTGTCTGCTCACGAGCAGTCTGTTCTCGACTTTGTCTATTCTCAACTTAATCTGTTCTCAACTTTATCTGTTCTCGACTTTGTCAATTGTCAACTTACTCTATTCTCGAATTTGTCTGTTCTCGAGTTTGTTTGTTCTCAACTTATTGTTAGTCTATTCTCGACTTTGTCTGTCCTCGATTTTATCTGTTCTCTACTTAGTCTGCTCTAGACTTTGTCTGTTCTCGACTTTGTCTGTTCTCAACTTAGTCTATTCTCGGCTTTGTCTGTTCTCGACTTTGTCTATTCACGACTTTGTCTGTTCACGACTTAGTCTGTTCTCGACTATGTCTAGTCTCAACTTAGTCTGTTCTCGACTTTGTCTGTTCACGACTAAGTCTGTTCTCGACTTTGTCTATTCTCAACTAAGTCTGTTCTCAACTTTGTTTGTTCTCAACTTTGTCTGTTCTCGACTTTATCTATTCTCAACTTAGTCTATTCTCGAATTTGTCTCTGCTCGAGTTTGTTTGTTCTCAACTCAGTCTATGCTTGACGACTCTGTTCTCGGCCTTGTCTATTCTCAACTTAGTCTGTTCTCAACTTAGTCGTATAAGACAACTTAGTCTATTCTCGACTTTGTCTGTTCTCGATTTTGTCTGTTATCCACTTAAACTATTCACGAATTTCTCTGTTCTTGAATTTGTCTGTTCACGAGCAGTCTGTTCTCGACTTTGTCTATTCTCAACTTAATCTGTTCTCAACTTTATCTGTTCTCGACTTTGTCAATTGTCAACTTACTCTATTCTCGAATTTGTCTGTTCTCGAGTTTGTTTGTTCTCAACTTATTGTTAGTCTATTCTCGACTTTGTCTGTCCTCGATTTTATCTGTTCTCTACTTAGTCTGCTCTAGACTTTGTCTGTTCTCGACTTTGTCTGTTCTCAACTTAGTCTATTCTCGGCTTTGTCTGTTCTCGACTTTGTCTATTCACGACTTTGTCTGTTCACGACTTAGTCTGTTCTCGACTATGTCTAGTCTCAACTTAGTCTGTTCTCGACTTTGTCTGTTCACGACTAAGTCTGTTCTCGACTTTGTCTATTCTCAACTAAGTCTGTTCTCAACTTTGTTTGTTCTCAACTTTGTCTGTTCTCGACTTTATCTATTCTCAACTTAGTCTATTCTCGAATTTGTCTCTGCTCGAGTTTGTTTGTTCTCAACTACTCAGTCTATGCTTGACGACTCTGTTCTCGGACTTGTCTATTCTCAACTTAGTCTGTTCTCAACTTATTCTGTTCTCGACTCAGTCTGTTCTCGACTTTGTTTGGACGATTTTAACTAACTTCCCGATGAACTGGAGACTGGAAACTTTAAACGTAACTCAAAACTAGATCACACAGCTCAGAATATTTTATTACTTTATACACTGACTTTAACTTTAATTAAGTTGCTACCTATACTCTGTCCGTCGAGAGAATGCATCTCGTCTCGACGAGTTTGGCATTGTTCTGCGCATACCCCCACTAGATTTCTAGTGCGCGGTATTTGGTTGTCCGTGTTTGAAAAACTAACGCATATTTCTTAACTCAAACTCACCTGTACGTAACTCGGCGCGTCTCTTGCCCTTCATACCTCGGCGCAGGACAGCTGCATTTTATCGGCGGACAGAGTATAGTCTTGTATGTTTAGTAACATTTATCGTAACTACAACTGCCAACCAACTAATCCAACCAATCTATCAATTAATCTCTCAACAAATTATTGATTATGATTTCATGTAATAAAACAAAACGCTAACAGCATAAGTAACTTAATTATTTCTGTGAACATGTAGTATTAATATTTATTATAATTTAATATTTGGTAATTAGTTCGTTTATCTTATCGTATGTAAATACGCAACGGAGTTTCCGACTTATCGTCGTTGTGCTGGTAGTTCAAAGTGAAATTGGGGCGCGGATTCGAATAGATTTTGCTTCATAGTGGCATAACAGTTCCCTCGATATCGCCACGAAAACGCAGGCAATATTTATTTGTCTCTGACTAGGCCAATACAAACACATTGATTACTTATTGGAATATTTCGTCATCCTTGAAACTAAATATAACAACGTTTAAATATTCTAATAATGTTCAGCTTAGTATTGTTTGTAAAATTCTAGTCTAGTCTTATCTTGGTTTCTTGTCCAATCTTGTCTAGTCTTGTTTAGTCTTGTCTAATCTTGTCTAGTCTTGTCTAGTCTTGCGTAGACTTGTCTGGGTTTGTCTGGTCTTGTCTGTTCTTGTTTGTTCTTGTCTATTCCATTTTCGTCTGTATATTTTTACATTACCCAAATTACTTAATAAATCTAATTATCCGATTATTCATAAATAGTTAGTTATTTAATGAAGTGCAAACTTTATTAATCAACCATAGTTTATCTTATCGATCATAGTATATCTTATCTAGTTTGATTCATGCCTTTCTCCAAATTGTTTAGTCTTTACTTTGTTCACTTGATATCACGTTGAAAACGCAGACAATATTTATTTCTCTCCGATTAGGTCAATACAAACACATTGATTACTTAATGGAATATTTCTTCATCCTTGAAGCTAAATATCAAAAAGTTTATATATTCTGATAATGTTTAACTTAGTCTTGCTTATAATATCTTGTCTGGTACTGTCTGGCCTTATCTGGTCTTGTATGATCTTCTCTGGTCTTATTTACTCTTGTCTGGCCTTGTCTGGTCATTTCTAGTCATGTCTGGTCTGGTCTTGTCTGGTCTTGTCAGGTCTTGTCTGGTCTTGTCTAATGAAGTCTAGTTATATCTGGTCTTGTCTAGTCTTGTTTTGTCTGGTCATGTCTGGTCTTGTCTGGTCTTGTCTAGTAATGTCTCGTCTAGTCTGCTTTTGTCTGGTCTTGTCTTCTCTTGTCTTGTCAGGTCTTGTCTGGCCTTGACTGGTCTTGACACACATATTTTGTATACATGCATATATTCTAATATACTTGGAAGAGCTTTCCTTAAGACTTCGGGAGACAGGGTTACATCAAATGTTCAAAATGTGTCTTGTCTATTTTAGTCCTGTTTATTCAGATCTATGTTTATTCATATCTAGTACATACTTCTCCAGTCCAGTGTTTCGTAGCCTTGAATGTCCCTAGTACGACTTCCTTACGAGGTTCCTAGCAGATCTGTCAGCTATGTTTTTATTGATACAATTTAAATTCCGTTTGCCTAGAGAAGTTAAGTTGATTAATTAATTTGTACAAAAAAGCATTTCCTGCCGCAAGCGCGCAAATATCCGTTTGTTGGCAGGAATATGGGAAACTCTAGCGCGTTAGATTAGTTGTGGCCGGCAACCTGCTGAATACGCAACGCGCTCAATTTCACGCACAAACTTTAAACTAAGAAACGGTTTATTAAAACTTATTCTCGTCGAATCCAACAGACGGATATTTTCTCATTTAATCACTGAACTTGCTTAGATTACGGTTATTGCAGCTAGAGTCATTAATTAGTTTTGGTGGCTAAGTGCAGATAAACCGTTGATCGGTTGTGTGGTGGAAAACATTAACGATTCCAGTCTGTCCGTCCCGCATAATAACAGACCGATTTACTGTTATGTTTTGAGCGGGATTTAAATTTAAATTCTCGGGCCTAAAAGTGCGTGGAAAATTCTCGATGTGATATGTTAGTCGAGACACAAGGTATAGTTGGATTACACTGGAGAACTCTATTGATCTATAAGTATTTAGCTAACAAGGTGCTTTTAGCCAAAACTAGACAGATCAGTACCTCTAGATTTGCAAAAACAGGTAGATAACTTACGCTTCAGAACAAACAGAAACAAGTACATTTTTTAACTAAAATGTTAAATTATTTGAATAAAACTAATTATGTGTTTGTTTCATGTGATTGTTTATTTGACTATAGTTTCACCAACACAGTGGCATCTTCAGAATGATTTTGAAGATGCATTCATTCTGAAGATGCCACTGTGTTGGTGAAACTATAGTCAAATAAACAATCACATAAAACAAATCACATAATTAGTTTTATTCAAATAATTTAACATCTCCTTTCATATAGTTACGGCTAAAACAATTAACTCTTTAAAATGTTAAACATTCTATTACAGACAATATGGAACATTTTTCATAAAAATCTGCCAATTGGTTTAAAAACTAAAGAAAGACCAAAGGAGACAAAACAAGACAAACTGGACAAGACCAAACTAGACAAAACAAAACTCTCTACACAACTAATTTGATGATTCAAACTTAAATGTTTTATGAAATTTAATAAATGTGCACTTAAAATTTAGTACACTTATTTTTCAATGTTTCCCGTACTGAAATAACAAATTTCATCAAAATCAGTCAACTTTTGAAAGTTATGAGTAGAAACCTAAACATACCTATAGACAAGTTTAACTGTGACTACACTTACAAACTAGATGTATATAAACATACAAACCTGATGTATATGGGGACTTACAAATGAGATGTACATAAACTTACAAACCAGACGTATATAGACTTACAAACTAGATGTATATCAACTTACAAACTGGATAATAACCATTGTTTAGTTTTAGATTAAGCAGCTAATAATCAAACACTAATTTCTTAAGACTTTGGACGAGACTAGATAAAGTAGCTGCAATAGTTATAGACTATCTGTTTACAAGTAAAAAGTATCTTTCAATATCTAAGTCTATTTGTAAATCTAAAATATTCTGAGATTATATAATGAACAAAATTAGAGATAATACATATTTAGAACTCGAGTAATTTGTATTATATAGCTTTAGTCATATGCAATTCAATAGAGATAATGTTTGATAAAATGAGATTTAATCTAATTTAGATATTGTGTAATGTTTGTCTAGACCAGGCATGAGCAACCTTTTTGGGAACTATGGCTAAATTACAATTATTTGTTCGAGTACAGTGGCGACATAGCGTAAGGCGGGCATATCGGTCCCGTTTATTAAAATTTAGGACAGCAAAGTAATTTTCATGGCATGGGGAAGCCATACATGAACTGCATGCGGCACGCGGGCCGTAGGTTGCTCATGCCCGGTCTAGACATTACATACCCAGATAAAACTGTAGATAAAGACACATGCTAATTTAATTATGCCTAAGTCTAGACCAACTTAGTGCAGACAAGCTCAAATACTAGAAGGACTATAAATTTGATGACAAGACATTTTGATAGACAAGACTACACAAGACTTTGCAAGACTACACAAGACTAGGCAGGACTGGACACGACTGGACAAGACTAGACAAGACTAGACGAGACTAGACTAGACGAGACTAGACGATATTAGACGATACTAGACGAGTCTAGACGAGACTAGACGAGACTAGACAAGACGAGACTAGACGACACTAGAGGAGACTGGACGAGACTAGACGAGACTAGACGAGACTAGACTAGACGAGACTAGACCAGACTAGACTAGGCGAGACTTGACGAGACTAGACTTGTCGAGACTAGACGAGACTATACGAGACTATACGAGACTAGACTAGACGAGACTAGACGAGACTACACGAGACTAGGCGAGACTAGACAAGACTGGACAAGAATAATAATAAACTCTAAGAGTATGATTTGGCTCCGGATGCAATTCGCAGGAAAAGGTTAGAATTGGTTAGGTTAAATTGGTTAGGTTAGGTTAGATTTAGTTAGATCAGGCTATGGGAAGCGACGTAATGCTGAGAAGGCAGTCCCGCAAGGGGTCAGAATTGAGGAGTGTTTTTTTAGTGGGTAGTCAAGCCACCAAGGCCAATAGTCCCACACTTCCCAGAACAATTTGGAGCAGTGGGGGCCGTACGTAAATGTATTTTACCTCTCCTCCCAGTCTAGTCTAGTCTAGTCTCGTCTAGGGCTGTGGACAGATTGGCTGTTGCTTTAGTGTTAGAGCAGTTGGCACGAGGTGCCGTTGTCGCTGCAGAAAACGCTTTCAAAGAATGGGCCAACTGTTGTGAAGGACCCGAAGCAAATTTTGGAAGCTTTGCTAGCTACTTACAACGAGGAGGATCCTGACGCTGCTCGAAGGGCTTTAAATAGTCCTTTCATTAAACATATGGATGTTGAGTATGCTATTTTAGCGAGGGACAAGCCCCTTCCAGAAGGGATTTCTGCACCTGTAAAAAGCAGTGGTGTTAGAGAAAATTCTGCTCCTAACTATGTGCTCCTAACTATGTGAGCTATGTGAGAAAATTAACATAAAGCAGCTGCTGTCGAGGAGAGTGGAGATCAAGCTCCTACAGTTGCAACAGAAGACGATGAGGAAGATGAAGGCTTTGTTAATTCTGAGAAATGTTTAATCTACTTGTTGATTTATTTAATGTACAGCTTCGTGAAGATAACAGAACACAATGTTTGTGTCATTTAGTCCGAAATTTAGATTGTAGCGTATGAGAAAAATGAATTTGGTTTTTAAGTTTCTTTGAAGGGAAATCAAAGAAAATTCTCCATACTAAGGAAGAATGTTAGTGTAAGTCGTGTGATGATTTTATTGCATTTAAAAAAGATTTTTTTGCTAAATCTGTTTGGTTGTAAGTGTAAGGAACCGTTTTGTAATGTTCTACGCGAATATTTCAAATTGTTTGTTCTAGTCTTTTGAAATAATTGTTAAATGTACGATTTTTTTAATTTTTTAATTTTTTTTATATATTTTAAGACTGGACAAGACTAGACCAGACTAGACCAGACTCCACGAGACTCGAAAAAAAAGACTAGATAAGAGTCGACAAGACTGGACAAGACTAGACGAGACTGGACCAGACAAGACAAGACTGGAGAAGACTGGACAAGACTGTACAACACTGGACAAGACTGGACAAGACCGGACAAGACTAGACCAGACTAGACGAGACTAGACAAGATTGGAGACAAGACTGGTCAAAACTGGACTTGATAAGACTGGACTGGACTTGACCGTACCAGACTGCACTAGGCTGGATTAGACCATACTAGACTGCACTAAACTAGAGAAAACAAGGCCAGACTACACAAGATTAGTCTAGTGTGGTCTGGACTGGACTAGACTGGACAAAACTGGACTACACTGGACTAGACCGAACTATTGTAGAATGCATTAGACTGGACTAGATTAGATTAGAGAAAGCAAGACCAGGCAAGACAATAGCAGGCAAGACCAGACATGACCAGACAAGAGCAAACCAGACCAGGCAGGACCAGACAAGACTAGACAAGACCAGACAAGACTGGACCAAGCAAGACCAGACAAAAGCAGACATGACCAGAGAAGACCAGACGAGACAATACCAGACCAGACAAGACCAGACAAGATCAGATAAGAGCAGACAAGAACAGGCAACTCCAAATAAGACCATACAAGACCAGATAAGACCGAACCACACAGGACCAAACAATATCGGAAAAGACCAGACAATATCAGACACGACCAGACCAGACCAGATAAGAGCGCACCAAACAAGACCAGACAAGAGCAGACAAGACCTGAAAAGACCAGACAAAGTCTCTTTAGAGCTTATCTGACATGTTTGGAGTTTGGTTTAATTTGTTTGGATCTTGGTTTGACTTGTTTGGAGATTTGTCTG
The DNA here is from genome assembly GCA_944588485.1 of Phosphuga atrata. Lineage (NCBI taxonomy): Eukaryota > Metazoa > Arthropoda > Insecta > Coleoptera > Silphidae > Phosphuga > Phosphuga atrata. The sequence goes on from OX155900.1 coordinate 45,784,649, forward strand.
ACTTGTTTTGAGCTTGGTCTGATATGTTAGGACATTAAGCCGACTAGTTTGTAGCTTGGTCTAACTTGTTTGGAACTTGGTCTGACTAATTTGGAGCGTGGTTTGATTTCTTTGGAGCGTGGTCTGACTTTTTTGGAGCTTGATCTGATTTAAACTGGAATGAACTGGTCTGGACTGGTTTTGTCAAGATTGGTCTAGACTGGACTAAACTGGACTAGACTGGACTTGACTGGACTAGACTGGACTAGACTTGACTAGACTGGACCAGACTCGACTATACTGGACAAAACTGGACTAAACTGGACTAGACTATAGAAGACAAGACCAGAAAAGACGAAATAAGCCCAGACAGGACTAGACAAGACCAGACAGGAACAGACAAGCCCAGACAGGAACAGACAAGACTAGACAAGATCAGAGCAAACAATTCCAAACTAAAGCAAGAATTGCTAGACAAGATCAGAAAAGACCAAACACTACAAAGCAATACCAGACCAGACAACACAAGAGACAGTGCCAGAGAAGACCAGGCACGACCAGACAAGACCAGGCATGAGCGGACTCAAGAAACCCGGACGAAAACAAACAAAGACCAGACAAAAGCAGACAAGAGCAGACAAGAGCTGACAAGACCAGAAAAGACCAGAGATAACCAGACATCACTTTAATATTCCATTCAAAAGGAATATTTATTTACCTAGTAATAATCACGGAATTTATCATTCCGGGAGTTGTAAAATTCAGGAAGATAAACAAACAGAACAGATACAAATCACTCTTAAACCTAACACAAACCTATAGTTAATGTTTAAAACATAGGGAAAACATAGTTTACACTCTAATAATAAATACTTACGAACTAGGCACATTCACTTACGAATATGGAGTAATAATTTTCGGACGTAACAATTACAATCACAGCAGAAAGGAATTGTGTTTCACGTTCCTCATATTTCGCGGCCGTTTTTCTCGAGATTCTTTCCAGAAACGAAAAACCGAACTGCGCTAACTAATGCTTATAGGTCGCTCGGATCGACACCTACAAACTCTTACTGAACAAATTAATGTTGTCTTTCGGGTTCGTATTAATTGGAATGATTATACCTCCGCCGTAACAAATTTCCACCGAACGTTTCGGTCCGTGGAAATCCGGTTTGCTCATTGGAATTTCATTCGCCCATGGTTTGTTTTTGCGCATGCAGAAAAGGCATTTGTGTTTTCGTTTAGTTAGTTTTGGTGATTGTGATGAATGAAATGCCTCGCGATTGTTCTTACAGTTGTGAGTTCGGTTACGTGGCCTCCTCCGGTTACAGTGGCACAAAAAAACTTTTTGCTCACCATTTCTTGCTTCTGGGGCGACCTGGTACGCAATATTATGTCTTCCATGCTCTGATCCTCTGCCTCGAACTTCGGAACGATGTGATTCTTCCTGTTGTTCTCTGCTACTGTATATGGTTTCAGAAGTTCACGTTTTGTATAATCTTTGATTTTTTTGCAAAACTCTTCTAGGATGATGCGTTTCGAGCAAGGTTTTGTACAGCAGTCGTTCGAGATTCGAGATCACTTGAAGCTATGTGAAAACTCTTTGATCCTCCCTTATAATTATTATAACCAGACACAACCGGACCAAGCAAGATCAGACGAGACCAGACATGACAAAACAGGACCAGACAATATCAGGCAGGAACAGACAGATAAGACCAGGCAGAATCAGACAAGACTAAACAAGACCGTATCTAACAAGACCAGTCCGGTTAGTGCTTGTCTGACTTGTTTGGAGATTGGTTTCACTTGTCTGGTGTTTGATCTGACTTGTATGGAACTTCGTCTGACGTGTTTCTGGCTCAGTCTTACCTGTTTGGAACTTGGTCTGATTCATTTGGAGCTTGGTATGACTGCTTTGGAGCGTGGTTTGACTTATTTGGAGCTTGATATGACTTTTTTGGAGCGTGGTCTGACTTTTCTGAATCGCAAGCCAAGATTAGTTAGGAAAGAGTAGTCAAGAAAATACGAAATAAAGTTTTGAATTACGCAATAAATGTTGGTGATACTATTGTCTTTCCTAATTATCTGTCTTGAATGAAGACTAGACAAGACAGTGTGAAGACAAAGCAGACTAAGCTTCGGCTTTAATATAAATATGTTTAGTCTTTTTTCAAACAGGTTCAACCAAAATTTTAGCATTAAAGCTGATAAAACGTTTACTTCATTGAAAACCTTTCAACAACTATTTCCTAATATATCGTGCAAGCCCAACAATAAACATCAAGGCCTAAATCCTTTCATAGTATCACTCCGACTTCTAAATCTCTGCGATCGCAATCTATACAATGCCAGAGACGGATTCACAGGCACAAGAACTAATTTCATTTTAGGTATTTTAAGAACAACATTAATATACTTAATCTAATCCTGACTATAACCTTATCTATTTTTTTTTTTGATCCATTGTGGATATTGGGTATTAACCCATCAAACACTGCGGCCTAGTGGCCTATTGTATTTTGCCCACATTTTTCACTTATAGGCCCAGAAACCTAGATGTTATTATAAATTGCGCTAATGAATTACACTTCATTTGTCTTCTGGTACAAATGCGGCCGACACTAGGGATATAACTCGGGACCTCCACATTTGTTAGTTAGTGCTCTAACATGAGACCACGAGTGTCACCACTACACCACTCTATCTTAGACCCTCGACCCTCTATCTCAGTGTTTCCCAAATTTTCTATCCACGTGTACCCCTTTCAAATATTTTTTAACACTTCGTACCCCTTAGAAAATTTCTGAGATATACTATTAAAAACAAAAACTATACTCATCTTTTCTAAGTAATATATAGTCTCCAGATTGGGCTTTAAAAGATAAAATATAGTTAATTACCTGCGAGTGAAATACAAACTTTTTTTTTATTTTGCTTCTCATTTAACAAGTTATATTTCAAGAAAAGTTCAATTTTCTGTTTTCATAAGATTCAAACACTTTATAAAAAGTAATGTTTGATGCACCATTTTTGATGTAATTTAAATATTGCTCTTTTTCTTCTTATATCCACTTTGGCACAAAATGAAAATTTTGCAACATCATTTCGTACCCCTTGGAAACCATTCGCGTACCCATTGGGGTACGCGTACCACACTTTGGGAAACACTGCTCTATCTGATTTTTACCTCAGACCTGCCCATGACAGACGCAGTCGTGATCGGCACTTTCCCTGATGACACAGCAGCCTTAGCTGTCCATGACGAACCGGCAAGAGCAAGTATAATGCTTTAACACTCCTTAGACAACATCACGGAATGGCTAGCTACCTGTGGATAAAAGCAATCGAGACTTTCAGGTGACCTTTACGATACGACGCGCAACATGTGTCGCTCAATAGAGTACAAATTGCCCAAGAAAATGAAGTCAGATACCTTGAACTTTATTTGGATCCTCGTTTTACCTGGAAAAAACATATACTCACAAAATGAAAAGCACTAGGGATCCAATTAAGGAAAATGTACTGGTTGCTCAGTAAAAAATCACAGTTGTCACTGACAAACAAACTGCTGTTATACAATAGTATTCTTAAACTAATCTGCACTTACGGAGTTCAATTCTGTGGCACACCCTGCACTTCAAACTTGGAAATATTCCAGAGGTTTCAGTGCAAAATTCTGACGATAATTGCTAATGCTCCCTGGTTCTTAACAAAGCAACAGTTACACCACGACCTTGAAATCAGAACAGTTCAAGAGCAGATTAAACACTCAATGAGTCGTGCAGGAACAGACTTGATAATCATCCAAATATACTGGCTACGCACTCATTGAATTTTCATTTAACATTCTAAAGGCTACAAAGAAACTCTCTCCCCTAGAGATTTATAGGAAATATTATACATAAAGGGCTGGACTGTCGCTGGACTGACTACCCTTCAAGTCAACTAGTAAATGCAAACAGATTGCAAAAATCTATAAAAAATCTTATCTAGCGTTGATCAAGTAGTATTTCCAGTCATGTCCATTTAATCTGGGTAAAGCTTAGACTGTTTAGTCTTATCATATCTAATATTGTTTATAAAGTTTTATAGTTTTGGACTATTAACTTTTCTAGCTTTGATCAAGTCTTGCCTATTTAATCTGGATTCTGTTTTGACTCTCTAGTCTTCTCACATCTAATATTGTTTATGTATAATTTTAAAGTTTCTCATTTATTAATTAATTTTCAATCTGCTTCTACAAGATTATAATTAGTGTGGAAATTAATAGAAATTAACAGTAATTATAATTTGGAAATTCAGTCCGATAAAAAAATCGATAAAATTAATGGCTATTAATTTCATTTAACAGCTACCACAAAACATATGTTATGCGTGCAGAATTAAAAGTTTTCATTAGTTTTAGATATTTGAGAAAGTGTCTGCACTATTTTTCAGCAACAAATGAGTTTTGGCCGCAGGTTCGCCGACTATTTTCGCCTCAGATCTTTTACGTAACACGTAATGCGTGACATTGAAGTGGAAAAAAAAACTAACGAAAATAAACTTGTGGCATCAGATATAGTTTTTTTTATGTAAATCGGCAGTAAAATTCGACCGATTTTCTTGGATTATGTTTAGTTTATAGAATATTAGCCAATACACGATAAAAATAAAAAAATAAGAAAACAACAAGAAATAATAAAGATTCAATATATGAAAGTTATTTTAGACTTTAATTTATTTAATCTTTATTATTTCTTGTTGTTTTCTTATTTTTATTTTTCATCTTACTCATATTCTGCGGGATTAGTTAGTTATTCAAATGTTACAAGCTGTTGTAAAATATTGAAATTCAAAACATAATTTTACACTTTCCTCATTTTATCTAACACGTTAACGCCCGCATGTGCCACCGGTGGTACACATGAGGTTACCTTCTGGTACCATAACCGTTCAACGATCGTTGGTTATCATTAGGGCCCCGATTAATATGTAAATACATATTTTTAATTCATATTATTTTCGGTGTTTATTTTGTTTTCCGCACAAATTATGATATTTGGAACGAGAAAATGTAATATTTTATTCTCCATATTTTTCCATATTTCAAAGGAAAGTCCATATTTTACCAAAAAAATTAAAATCATCCATATTTTTAGTATTTACGACTGAACAGTAATGCACAAAATTGGCGTTTGCGTTAGCTTTATATCGACAATCCTGTTTATAAAAATTTCTTAGAAAAGTACACGGGAAAACATATTCCTGATGAATCCACACTTTATTAATTAGGAAAAATTATGTAGGTATTTATGAAGATTGTTTAGTTATGATTCGTGAAGATATTCAACATGACCCCATATGGGTTGCAATCGACGAAACTACAGATTATTAGTCGTCATTAGTCGTTATTATTGGTCGTCTATTTGAAGACAGATCCAGCAAATCCTTTTTATTGGCGTGTGAAAAACTTCCTAAATGCAACCACCAAACATCAGCTAAGCTTTTTAAAGATGGTATGGGTATTTTGTGGCCTAGTAGAATTAAACATGAGCAAGTTTTCTTATTACTTATGGATGCTGCTACTTATATGGTTAAAGCTGCAGATGCTCTTAAAGTTTTATATACCAAAATGATCCATGTAACGTGCGTAGCACATGGTATAAATAGATTAGCCGAATCCATAAGGTCCCAGTTTAAAAAGGTTGATAGTTTAGTATCAAATGTGAAGAAAATCTTTTTGAAAGCACCAAGCAGGATCTCCAAATTTATAGACATGTATTCCGATCTTCCTTTGCCGCCGGAGCCAGTGCTGACACGTTGGGGTACATGGCTGACAGTAGATGAATAAATCAACATTTTAATGAAATCAAAAAAATTATTAATAAATTAGAAGACGAGGCTGCTAGTATTTTAGTCTCAAGGAATTTCTTGAAGATGAGACTCTGCGTAACGATTTGGTCTACATAAAAGGCAATTATTCGTTTTTGTCATACCAGATAAAGGCACTACAAAATTCTTGAACATCACTGAATGACAACCCGAAGATTATTAATACAATAGAAAAAAAGTGGCTGAAGCAGAAGGCCTCGTTGCTGACGGGATTAGAGAAAAAATAAGTTTTCTTTTGGAAAAAATAAAGGATTTGATACCATACAAAAATTAACAGCATGCTGGGCGGAAGATTAGAAGACAACCTAGACGTGCCCCAGTAACTTGCAGAATTGTGCAAATTTAACTATGTTCCATGATATCCTGTTATGTTGATGGATCATTCAGCCAGAGCAAAGCATTATGTCGACCAAACAGAAAGAGTTTTAATTTTGAAAAAGTATGTGATTGTGTACTGCAATAATTTCAATAACGTTAATGAAACGGAAGGGGAATAAAATTGTTCTTATTTATTTTTCACATAAAACTGTGTTTTCAATAAATATACTTTAAAGTTATTGTTATATTTTTCCATATTTTAGATTTTTTGTCCAAATTATATGTACATATTTTGTAATTTTTAATACATATTTATCCGAGCCCTAGTTATCATGTTAGCTACCATGTTGACGATGATTGTTTTGTTGACAGCGGCCCGGAAAAGCTGAACCGTAGACTTCGCATACCACTACCTCAAGTTATTTAACCACGATTACCAGGAGGTTCTATCTCGGGAAAGAAATGGTTTAATATTGAAATGAAGTTATCTTTAATATTGAAATGAATTGATTGAAAGTAACTCCACAATCAATCAATTAAATAAAAATTAAATATATTCTAGTCCTAACTAACTCATATTCTGCGGAATTAGGTAGTTATTAAAATTTTACAAGCTCTTAAAAAATTTAGAAATTCGACAACTTATAGATACATACATAGATCTTTCTTTAATTCAGGAACCCTAATATACATATAAGAAAGCAATGACACTGTATAGTAATGAAAATATAATATAGACTTAATATGTATATATTGTTGAAATAAGATTTTCATTGGAAATTTATATTGTGATCCTATTATTTATTATTCTCTATCTACTCACCCACCAAAATGAAGACAGTAATAAAAACATTATTGTATGTGAAGGATGCCATTATTATAATCGTGTGTAAAAGTATCCAAAATGGTGTTTCATTATTAAACGAATTATTAAACTTATAAAACAGAATGCTTACTATAAAATTAATGACTAAGCACTTACAATAACATATAGAAAATACATATAGAGAATAAAAATTATTAAAATAGAATAATAGTACTTTATGATACAAGTGTGTGAAAAAGTGCTTTTGTGCATGAGTTGCGAAGTTTAAAGTACGAGCCGAAGGCGAGCGGTTTAATCGCAATGAGTGCACAACAGCCTTTCACGCACGTGTGTCATACATTATTTTATCTACGAAAATACTGTTGACTTAAAATACTGTTGAATCTACAAAAAATAATTGTATCTTAGCGATAATATTGTAAAAAAATTATTTTTGACAGACAACATACTTCAAGTCAGTGACACAATAAGTTTAGAACGTTCAGCGCCTCCGTAGAATAAATTGCTAACTAGTAAAAACCCACATTAACTGGAACACTATTTGTTCGTTGTCAATGAGTAGGTAAAGATTTTTCCTTGTAGGCCCTCGACCTTGACCCTGACACTTCCAGGTTAGATTTTGAAGTTTCCCGCCTGCGTCAAATTTTGAATTTTGCCGCCTGCGCCGAATTTTGAATTTTCCCGCGCACAGGATACGGAAACCGCGGTATACGGAAGTCGAAACCAGACCTCACACTCAGCGTGGGGTTACATAGACCCTAAACGTTGGACCACATAGACCTCACACCCAGCGTGAGGTTACATAGACCTCGTACGTGGGGCTACATAGACCTCACACTCTCATCTGTGACAAACAGGTAGTGAGAAATCGGAAACAGAAGTCGAAACCTAAAGTCGGAACCGGAAGTGTCAAGGTCAATGGAGGTGGAGGGCCTAGAAGTAACCATCTTTCCCAACTTCGATGTTATCTAGATTTAATCTAGATTAGATTATGGTTAGGTTACGTTATATTAGAGCCAGATAAATCCAGGCTGCGAGACCGAGATTTCTTGATTCAAAATAAGAAAAAGTAATTTTAATACACAGAAAATTAAAAATTAATGTTTTTTGTTTAGTGACTCGAGCTGTTGCCATAGTAACAACAAACAGAAATCATTTAATAATGAAACACCATTTTGGATACTTTTACACACGATTATAATAATGGCATCCTTCACATACAATAATGTATTTATTACTGTCTTCATTTTGGTGGGTGAGTAGATAAAGAATAATAAATAATAGGATCACAATATAAATTTCCAATGAAAATCTTAAGTATATAAACAATATATACATATTATATAAAAAAGAATATGAATAGGATGGTGATGAATAGTGGCTACAGTTGCTACGTGGTAATTCATACTTGCATTGAATTGAAAAATTCACTATGTTTTTACCACACTTATATTATGTAAAAATGTTATTCAACTTGTTATTCACAGATATATAAATTTCTACAAATATCACGACTTAAGTTTCGACGTTTGGTGGTCATTTTCAAGTTGAAATCAACTTGACGGTCATTTTCAAGTTGATTTCAACTTGAAAATGACCGCCAAACGTCGAAACTTAAGTCGTGATATTTGTAGAAATTTATATATCTGTGAATAACAAGTTGTATAACATTTTTACATAATATAAGTATGGTAAAAACATAAAAAAAAAGAATAGTTTTGCAAATTCAGCTAGGTACACTTATTGTACACTTTCCACATATTACTTATATTAAAGATGTTTTGATATTAGAGTTTTGACTTGTAACACAGTTTGGAGAAGGTTTTAACGCTCTCGAGTCCTCAACTAGTTTGTAAGTGTTACTTGTAATGGAAAGCTGTCGAAATATTCTAATGACGGTCAGATTAGGATCAAATCTTAACGTCTCACTATAAGCTGGGTCCATTAACACCCTGTCAAGACATGTTTAAACTCAGAAGGCGTTGCAAATGTAAATTGGATTGAAATGATTTAATTTGTTACCTTTTACGAATTAGTGTACTAAATTCAGGTTTAATTTAGACAACGAAACTAAATTTGAATTATGATAAACATATTAAATGCGAAAAATGGCCTGAATATAACCTGTTCGTAGCTCTATAATATTAAGTCTTATAAGCTACAAAAAACATAGCTACAAAACAAATCTCATGTTGAAACAACTACTTCCCTTGCTAAAATCACGCAGGATATTGAATTATAAAGGGTGTCCCTAACTAGAACTCCGGATTTAGTTTTAAAGAAAAACACATTTATTTTTTGAATTAAGCAATAGTATATTACGTAACGTGAGTTGTAAGAAGCATATTACGTGCGAGCGGAGCAGTTACGCCCGACCCGCTTAGCGTGGAGTGCATAATTCCGCGAGTACGTAATTGCGTTACAACTCGAGTTATGTACTATACTTTATCTACGATCACACTAATTTGTTTCTGTTTGATAAGAAAAATATGTTTGATGTAACAAATTTATTTCTTATTAGGTTATGTTTATTTAATTATCTTTATTTAACATTGTAATAAACAAACAATTGTATTTTCATATATAAATGTTACTCGAAATTATTTAACTTGAAAGAAATGAAAAAAATACATTCTTAATGGTTATTATTTAGTACTTATTTGGGGTAAACTGGAATAATAGTGTTCATAGATATAGGCAACCCAATGTACGCATCACACGTTGAACGTATGAGCACGTAATAGCAGCTCTCAACCAATCAACGAATCGTAAACCAAACGCACGTGTGTGTTATGAATCATAACTTATCATTAATCGCGGACTGTTACGTACCTGTATGTTATGATGTATTTACATAGTCCACGAACTCTAATAACAGTAATGAGCATTTACAATCGTGGTCGTAGATAAACATTTTTATTTCAATATAAAGACACATTATTCCGATTAAACGTGAAATACGTCAGGCAAATGGCCACCACGAAACCTCTGGCACAGGGTTATTCTTTTATTCATGGAAATTTTGAATAACGTTATCGCATAAATGTGGCTGTTTTTCATAAATAACGCCCCGACTTATTTCCCCTTTAAGATGCTCAAATGTGTCTGGCTTATTCGCATACACTTTTTCCTTCACATAGCCCCAAAGAAAAAAGTCCATCGGTGTAACTTGTGGCCACCAAGGTTTGCAGCAATTCTCCACTCTGCTCTGTTTTCAGCCTTCCGCTTCATTTCTTGGTATGTTATGCATCATTGGTCAATGTATTACTGCCGTGGTCTCCCTATGCAGTCCACGAATAAATTGCCTGAAATATCCAAATGGATCTTTAAGGGAGTGGTTTCTCGTTGCCTTCTGAATCCTACGCCGTTTGCCATCAAGTGGCTCTTCCGCCTGTAAGGGCAGTTTCCCACCCCAAGGGAAAGAGGGTGCCCTTTACCTCTACCCGCTCATCCGCCCTCCGAGGACGTTGGCACTTGGTATAGGGCAGGGGTAGCGAACCTTTATGTATGAATGTGCCATTTTTTCTAAATAAATGCTAATGAGGCCATAAACGTGCCGTCAAATAAATTTGACTTATTGTTAGTGATGAAGGGAAAATAATACTACTTCAATATCCAACCAATCGAATTGGTACAAGTTCAGTTTATCAAATGAAATCACATCAGGGTACATAATAAACTTAGGCGTTTCCGATAATTCTTTGAACTGAGAAAATCTCGCTGGAAATTCCTCGATTGAAGAATCAATTACAGGAATAAATTCTTCAGTAGCTTTTTCTTCGCCTGGTTTGTCATGTACATCTAAATCCTTGATTTTTTAGGTTTTAGAAATACTAGTAGTTTTATTTTATAATATCGTTTCTGAAAAACATGCAGTTTAGCGTCAAATGCGCGAATGACATCTGTCATGACGATAATTGTTTTATTTTTGCCTTGAAGCTATGATATGTGATACGTGGTGTGGTTTTAGGTCGAGCCCCCCCATCTACCCAAAATCACGTGTATTTTGTTTCGTGCGTCGCTTTTAGGTTTAAAAATCGCGCGTTCAACGAAAAAATAAATACATGTGATATCTCACCATGTGATATTTCGTGATTCTTCACAATCGCCCTCCCCATTCGAGCCTCACGTGATTAATGGACAATACCTATTTTAAACTGAAATGCGAACTGTTTTGATCGGTGGCGCGCCCAAAATATTCTGCCGCGTGCCATCAATTGCACGCGCTATCCCTGGTATAAGTTTTTATAGGACCACTTATAGCGGTGGTCACTCGGTGAAATAACAGTTAGACCTTGTTTACCTGAATTTCTTCTTGTTTAATGGCGTTTGCCAAAGAACAAAGACAAGACTATAAATGTATATGTTTATTTTGAATTTGAAATCACGTAAGCGATGGAAATGATAAAAATGAATACCGAAAAATCGCCGAGAAATATTTAAAAATTTTCGATGTTTCTGTTAGTTCCCGGGAGTTGCAAATCCGCTTGGCTTGAACTAGGGGCAAACTTCTGGTTGGGACACCCTTTATAATTCAATATCCTGCATGGTATTAGATAATTCAATATCCTGCATGGTACTAGATAATTCAATATCCTGCATGGTATTAGATAATTCAATATCCTGCATGGTATTAGATAATTCAATATCCTGCATGGTATTAGATAATTCAATATCCTGCATAGTATTTGCAAGGGAAGTAGTTGTACCAACAAAATGGCGGCAAATTTAAATCCGGCGCTTCTGTTGGGACACCCTATATAACAGATGTTTGTTTATTATGTTATTAGTAGTCCCATTCCACTTTCGTGGGACGAGTATTTGACTGGATTTCATTGAATTTAGTGAAATTTGAATTTCTCTAAAGAGAGCTTTACTAGCTTTCTTAGCTATTTTGTACATGTTACCTAATTTAATACCTACAAGAAATATATTCACTTAGCATATCTTTAAAGTGATCAATTTTTTAACCCCGCTTAATGTCGACTGGTTTATTGGTTATTGTATATTTGTACCCCTTTATAAAATATACTTTTTTGCGCATTTGTTTTTCTACGCGCTTTTATAACAAAATTGCATGCTCGTCGTGTCTTCTTTCCACTCCCATCACCAACTCTTTCCATCTTCGATTTTAAATGGCTCAATAGCATTTTTTAGGAGGTTTTTAATGTTCTGAATATAAAGATGCATACATTGTAGTGCAGCTTCTGTCTCACCGGCATGAACTGCAACGCATGCAGCATGTCCTCTACTTTGGTATACCTACTGCTCTATAATATCACTCTCATTAAAGAGATTGAGAGATGTACAATTTAGTCAATTAAATTGGATTTACCATAATCACCTTCATCTACTCTCTCTCTCTTCAGCCCGTAGGACGTAGCCCTTCTTCAGGTAGTTCCATGCGTATCTTCTTTTTGCGATTTGATGTCATTCTTTCCCCGCTAGTTTCTTGATGTGGAGCCATCTTCTTTGCAATTTTCGACTGCTTCGTTTTGTGGCTCTTGGTCTCCAGTGAGTAATCCTATGGGTCCAGTTGTCGGTGTTTCCCCTGGCTACGTGTCCTACCCAGCTCCACTTAAGTTCTGCGGTTCGTTCAATCACGTCATTGACTTTGGTTTGCAGTCTGACTTCATTTATCCTATAATAAATAGCCTTTCTCGACAACTTTTAATTCTTGTTGGGTTTTATCAAGTTATTAGTTTGATAAATAAAGTTCGAATTATTAATTTAATAGAATTGAAAGTAGGAGATTATCACTACGATATCTTCAAATCTGTCAGTAGCTGGAATTACACGGATATCAGAACTCTTTGGCACACCCCGCTCAACATGCGTGGTGTGAGCCGTTCGCTGCGTCAAAGCAAGTAACGGGAACGGCCAAGACCAATGTTTGTCAGGAGCTGACGGCCAACAGATATTATGAAAGAGTAAAGAAAATAAAGTTAGAATTTGTGTAATTACTACCTTAGAGTCCAAGATAAGAAAATCTCGTCGGCTCCTCATCCAACGGGAACTCTTATTTGAAGGCAAACTGACAGATTGCCTAAATTAATAAACAAACAATAGATTCCGGTTTGGAATTCGTATCGCAAGGCCACCATGGATTCTGGTTAGCAAATTAATTTACAAAGTTTAAAATGAGATGTCATGGTTTGAACCAAATTAATAATAGAATTGAAAGTAGGAGATTATCACTACGATATCTTTAAATCTGTCAGTAGCTGGAATTACACGGATATCTTCACGGATATCTGTAAATTAATTTGCTAACACAATCCATGGTGGCCTTGCGATACGAATTCCAAACCGGAATCTATTGTTTGTTTATTGATTTACGCCATCTGTCAGTTTGCCTTCAGTTAAGAGTTCCCGTTGAATGAGGAGCCGTCGAGATTTTCTTATCTTGAACTCTAAGGTAGTAATTGCACAAATTCTAACTTTATTTTCTTTACTCTTTCATAATATCTGTTGGCCTTCAGCCCCTGACAAGAATTGGTCTTGACCGTTCCCGTTATTTGCTTTGACGCAGCGAACGGCTCACACCACGCATCTTGAGCGGGGTGTGCCAAAGAGTAAGATATCCGTGTAATTCCAGCTACTGACAGATTTGAAGATATCGTAGTGATAATCTCCTACTTTCAATTCTATTATTAATTTGGTTCAAACCATGACATCTCATTTTAAACTTTATTAATTTAATATTGACTGATTTATTAATTTTAATCATTTCTAAAGTGATTTTGTTTCGAATAAACTATTTGTTTCGTTTCGAACTTCTGGCTAATTTAGATTTAGAAAAAATTGTATAATTACAGATGGAATTGGATGAAATAATTCTTGTATGAATGAGTGGGATTCGGTGAAGTGTGGCAAATGTAATTTCGTTATTTCCCGTTACGAAACAATTACATTACGCAAAATGGCTAGAAAATGCATAAATTAAAGTAATCTAAAACACAATTACACCATTCAATTGTTATATTATTGGCGATGTAACAGCATAACATCGTCATTAACCAAAATAATCAAACTATAAAATTCAATTTGAATTGATCGCACTAACAAAAAAAAACTAATTTTTTATTTGTCCACGGTCGATGCCGTTCTGAGGGTGATTAAAGTGGCAGAGAAAGCCACAACCGGCACACCGAGGTACCCGTAAGATGACAGCGCTGATAACTCTAGACATATAAAATGCTTATAATTCTTCAGCCAGAGGAATTATTATTGAAGAATAGACGTTTTCATTTTTTTTTTGTGCGCATGTGTCAATTTCCGCCATGTTATACGTCAAAAAGTACCCGGACTTTTTGACGTATAACTAAATTTGTGCCCGAAACTTTCATATTCCCGCCTTTCAAACTTGGCGGATGCTCTTGCGCAAAAAAAAGGTCTATTAACTTTACGCCATACCTGTTGCGGCTAGTGCGCAGCTACCTTTCAAATATGAGAATTCAGATGGAATCCGGCGATGAGATCATCGAGTGTGAAGTATATAGTGGTATTCCACAGGGCTTGGTCATGGGCCCTACAATGTGGAACCTTTCCCCGCTGGGGTGTAAGTAGTGGGATTCGCCAATGACCTAGCTGTAGTTGCAACAGGAAAAACTGAAGAAAACTAATGCAGTATTTTGTAATAGATTATATTTTGGGTCATTTCACACTTTGCGAGCGATCAATTTATTGTTTTTTCTCTAGTAGCATCGGACCTCAAGAAAACTAATGAGAAAGGCTAATGAGAAATTGCCGTAAAGCAGGTTGATGAATAGCTAGAGCGGAAAAATCTTAAGCTGGCCGCTGAAAGAAACAGAAACTCTCATTGGCAACAGGGCAATAGGACCTATCAAATTCATAATTAAAAAAGTGAACAACACACCAAAACAAGAAGTCAAGTACCTAGGCAGGACTATTTACTAGAAACTATATTTTAAAGCGTACATAAACAAAACTGCAGAAAAAGCTTAAAGCCGCGATCCGAAAAGATTGCTTTGCTCTGTGGTTTACTCCATCCTCTATGGAGCCCCGGTATGGGGTAGAGGTATAGGACAGGCATGAAACAGATGCTCGCCTCTGTACAGAGAATAATGGCCACGAGAGTATGCAGTGCATATAGGACTATCTGCAGGGAAGCTGTGTTACGATACCAGAATTAGGCAACGCCCCGATAGAGTACGAAATCCATGAGAGAGTTCAATTACATAAAACAAGCATCAGGGCAGATAAGGCAGATAGCATAAAAATGGCATAACAATCTAATGCTTGTTAGAGACGGGAAAAAGTCATGGAGCGTGTCCAAAACTGGACGTTGGACAAGACTATTGATGTCAAAACCCTGGGCAACACGAAACCATGTAGAGATCACTTATAGGGCATCCAAAACACCGATGAAATTTCAAAAACCGGTTTTCGGTTTTTCATAAATAATCGGTTAACCGGTTAAAACCAGGTTTTGAGTATAAAAATAAATAAATTAATTATTTTCTTTTAAAACTTATTTCAAAAATAGTGCAGCTGTATACCAAATAAAATAAATTTTTATTTACCATTTATAATTATTTAATAAATAAAAAATATATATTTTTGTCTTATTTCATTATATTTACGTAGAGAATAAAAAAGATATTGTTGTTAGAATAAATTCTTTACGAAGAGATAACTATAAATGTAGATATATATTTATTTATCAAAGAACGAAACTGGACGAAAATGTAAGATGACATAAAAACATCAATAATTTTCAATTATTCATGTTTAATATTTATTTTTTGGTTCTTATTCAATCAAGAATCTGAAAACATATGAAAAAGTCGCTGAAAGAAACTCGAAGCTTAACTGCTTGAATGAACGGAATGTTTCATGTCTAAAGATCCGAAAATGACTTTGCAGAGAACCGCGGCTTCCCGAACCCTGGTCTAGTCTTGTCTGTCTAATCCTATCGATATGTTCTTGAACATAATTGCCTGCTAGTGCAATAGTTATAGTGCTAGTGTTTTATATATGAAGACTAGTTAGTGTCTCCTTAATAGTCTAGACTTATCAGTCTACTTAATATATAAAACGGAACGCAATTCGAATTTCAAAAAATGTAAAACACCTCTTATTTTTCGTATTCTATGAAAGCAACAAACTTTTTAGCCACACTAACACACTTCCTACGATCCTTTCACAGATACTCGAGTCATTTACATACACGGTCATGTATTATCATTGCATGTCAGCGGCCTTTTAATACTTGCCTCGCGAAAAGAAATCCACGCGTATAAGGGAAAGCTCTTGACCTGTGAACTCACCCCTACACTCCGTGGAACCTTTTCTTTTCAAACTCGTCACGCGAAAGTTCGTCGGACCGCGAAAAAGTATTTATAAAAAAATATATTGCCTTGCGTGCGTTTAATAGCCGAGTTTCCCTTACAACGGTTAACGACCTAATCTTGCTTTTAGTCAACTTATTCTTCGGGATATTGAATAAATTATAAATTAATGGCCTGAATAAACTACAAGGGAATTGGGGTAGATTGTATATAATTTGATACAATAATGCTATAACTGGTTTAAGGAAGCTGTAGTTAAGACAAGTCCAGGGTTTTTGATAATATGGCAGAGTCTGGTATAATAGATAAACAATGTAAAGATACATAATCTAGATTAAACTTTTAATAATCTTATCTTATTGTGTAGACTAGACTTGGTCTTCAAAATTTCATTTAAATTAGACTTTTAATTATCTAATCTAATTATGTAGGCTAGATTTGGTCTTCAAGGTTTCATATAATCTAGGCTTTTAATAATCCAATCTGATTGTGTAGACTTGCTCTTTAAAGTTTCATATATATTAGACTTTTGGTAATATACTCTGATTGTGAGTGTATAAATTAGACTTGTTCTTCAAGAATTCGTCTAGAATACACTTGAACTACACTGTATAACCTAGTTGGATTTGTAGAGAAGGCTTGGTCCCCAAGATTTCATCTAGGATAGATGTTTAATAGTCTAATCCAAATGTATATACAAGACTTGGTCTCCAAGGTTTTATCTATACTAGACTTTTTATAATCTAGTTTGATTGTCTAGACTAGACTGGGTCTTCAAGGTTTCATCTAGACTAGATTTTTTATAATCTAATTTGAAAGTGTAGATCAGACTTGGACTTCAAGGTGTCATCTAGACTAGACTTTTAATAATCTAATCTGAGTGTGTAGACTAGACTTGGTCTTCAAGGTTTCATGTAGACTAGACTTTTAATAATCTTATCTGACTGCTTCTATGGAATAGACACGCTGAAGCAGCGGTAGGTAAAGCCAAACGCGCTCTAATGGTGTGCAGAAATCTGTCAGGGAAAACGTGGGGGTTGTAACCCCACAATCCTGCGATGGACGTACACCATAATAGTGCGACCTGCGATCACTTACGGGGCAGTTTCTTGGAGAGGTAGAACCAAGCTGGCCTCTATGAGGAAACAGCTTGAGAATATTTAAAGACTGGCGTGTGTCTGCATCACGGGGGCGATGGTGTCGTGCCCGACAGCTGCAATAGAACTGCTGCTGGATCTAACTCCGTTGCACCTTGTCGTGGATAGGGCTGCCAGATCGGCGATTGTAAGGTTCAGCAAGGAAGGAATAGGCAGAGGTAAAATAATCGAGAGCAGAGACGGGAACAGCCTCGCTGCCAAGATCCCCTGGCTAGAAGCATTAAAAGACGAAATGCCATGCAAACACAATTTAGAGAAAAACTACACAGCAATGCGTAGTAGTAATACCGATTAGAGCGACGAATCCTCAGCGTGCCACATAGAGCAAAATGCTATCAAGTGGTATACAGATGGTTCGAAGACAAAGGAAGGTACTGGTGCAGGAGTGTTTGGACCTCGTATCAAATACTTCGAATCCATGGTAAGATTCCCAAGTATTTTCCAAGCAGAGGTACACGCAATCGAAAGATGTGCACAATTTAACCTCGACAGGAATTATCGCAAAATTATCGAATTGCTATCCTGTCAGACAGCCAAACAGCCATCAAGGCCATTAGTTCATACACCAGCCGATCGAAACTGGTATGGGACTGTGTGGGAAAGCTAAACAAGCTTGGTAGAGAAAATAAAGTAACGTTATACTTGGTACCAGGACACACTGGTATAGACGGACACGAAGAATCCGATCACCTAACAAACAGGGGATGCAGTAATCCCTTTATAGATCCGGAACCCTTTTGCGGCATGAGTGTGAACACCATCCACAAAAGTGTAGATGAAGAAATAAGCGAGCAATGGATGAAAACCTGAAATGAACCAGGGTTGAGATAATCCAAAGTAATGTTGGGATGTTTTAACCAGAACAAAATAAAAGCTTGCCTGAAACTAATCAGGAACAAGCTTATAATTCTGACAGGAGTCATGACGGGACACTGCAGATTTAGAAAACACCTCAAGACCCTAGGCCTAGAGGAAGTTGACAGATGCAGATTCTGTGGTTCAGCAGAGGAAACCCCCATATATTTGCTCAAAGACTACACTGCTCCTCAAGAGACAACCTTGAGACCCACTGATTGAACGCAGAGGAGTTGCAGACCTTGAATCCAACCCATATCCTGAATTTCCTAAAAGAATCAGGACTAGAGGAGGCGCTCTAAATGGGTAAGTATGCCAACGTTTAGAGGAAGAGGGTGGGGTACAATAAATCTATGAAGGTCGCAGTACAAGTCGTCACCACCAAATCTACAATCTATCTGACTGTGAAAACTAGACTTGGCATTCAAGGTTTTTGGGTACAATACTTGGTCTTGGTCGGTACTTGGTCGGTACTTGGTCTTCAAGGTTTCATCTAGACTAAACTTTGAATAATCTAATTTGAGGATATAGAGTAGACTAGACTAGTTTGATTGTGTAGGCGAATTTTGGCCTTCAAGGTTTGATGTAGACTAGAATTTTAATGATTTGATCCAAATGTGTAGACTAGACTTAGTTTAGTCTTCAAGGTTTCCTCTAGACTAAACTAGAGTAGTTTGATTGTGTAGGCTAAATTTGGTCTTCAAGGTTTGATGTAGACTAGACTTTTAATGATTTCATTCAAATGTGTAGACTAGACTTAGTCTTCAAGGTTTCATCTAGACTAGATTTTTATTAAACGTGTCTGATTGTGTAGACACTTTTGACTTGGTGTTCGCGCTTTTATCTAGACTAGACTTTTAATAATCTACTGTGGGTGTGAAGACTAGACTTGGGTTTCAAGGTTTCATTTAAACTTGATGACAGTGAAACCACCGAGTGAAATTTATATTTACAATATATATATATATATATATATATATATATATATATATATATATATATATATATATATATATATATATATATATATATATATATATATATATATATATATATATATATTTAAATTCGAAAACTAAAGGCAAAAAATTTAACGCGATGAACAATCTAATAATCTACCATTTAGACTAGATTTTTAATAATTTTGCCTGGTTTTGTAGAGACTAAATTTAGACTTAAAGGATTCATCTAGACTAAACTTTTAATATTCTAGTTTGATTGTGTAAACTAGTTTTCGTCTTCAATGTTTCATCTGGATTGAACTTTTAATAATCTGGTTTGATTGTGTAAATTAAATTAGACTTCGTTTTCATTTAGATAAGATAGAATTTTAATAATCTAATCTGTGTTTGTCGGGTAGACTTGGTTTTCATTGTGTCCCGATGATCTAGTAGAGTATATAAACTTGACTTGGTCATGGTTTGATCTAGATTAAACTTTTAATAATTTAGTCTGATTGTATAGAATATGATAATTTAGTCTGAGTGCGTACACTAGTCTTTAGTGTTTCATCTAGGCTAGTCTCTTGATAATCTAGTTTGAGGGCCTAGACTACACTTGATCTTCAAGTTTTCATCTGCACTAGATAATCTAGTCTGAGTGTGAAGACTAGAATTGATCTTCAAGGTTTCATCTATACATTTTGAATAATCTACTACTACCAAAATAGACTCGGTCTTCAGGATTCCATCTAGACTAGATTTATCAAAATCTAATACCAATTTGTAGGCTAGACTTGATCTTTAATATTTCATCTGTCTCTCTTCGTAGCGCTACAGTCCTATTTGGACCTGGGCCTCCTCCCACTGCCTACACTTGTGCTTGGTGCCTTGATCAAGTCTAGGGAGCCCTTACAGTTTTTAACGTGGTTGGCGAGCCACTATTAGGGGAGGTTTTGTGGCAGGTTTTTACTGTGATGACTTTGCCAGAGCCATCTACAGGAGAACGGTGGCTTATTTTGACCATTTTCAGGGTTTGAACCCGGGAGTTCATTAAAACGTTTAATCAAGACTAGAATTGAAATAATCTTGTGCGATTGTGTAGACTAGACTTGGTCTTCGGGGTTTTATCTACACTAGATTTTTATAAATAAAACTTAATTAGACTTAAATAATCTAGTCTGAATGTATGGGCTAGATTTGGTTTCCAAGGTTTCATCTAGGCTAGACTTTTAAGAGAGACCATAGAGTTTAAATATCGAGGCGTTACGAATAGAAGCAAACCAGCACAAACTAAAAACGAGCATAGATGAAAAAATAACAAATATAAATGTAGAGGAAGGAGGATATATTGAGTCTATGTGGAACACGGTGAAGAACATAGTAATGTACTCGGCACAGGAATTAGACAGTAAAAGCAAAAGAGACCTGAGTGTTATGATGATGAATGTAGAGAAAGCATTGCATAAAGAAACAACGCCCATTAAAGAATACTTCAAATAGAAACAAGAGAACGAAGTGGGGCATTCAAACTAGCACAACAAAAATCGGATAAGATCTGCAGACAAAAGAAGCGCAAATTCGAAAACGAACAAATCTTAAATGTGGAAAAAGATTTTCGAGCAAACATTGCTTGAAATGCGTACAAATGCCTGAATCAGTGAAGAGAGGGTTTCAAACCCCAAACAAATTTATACAGAGACGAAACGGGAAAAATCATAGGTGAGCAACAAGAGATAGAGGACAACTTCGAAAGTGCTTCGAAAAATTGCTAAATCAGAGCACTACGGATAATAGACTGCAAACTATGGCTCCAGTAACACCATTAAGACAAGCAGAGCTTCTGCCAATGGAGGAAGACAGCTAACAAATCTTCAGTCATCGACGAAATACAAAGCGAAATACTAAAACAGGGCGGCGAAAAGTTAGCATGCTACCTACACCATCTCCTAATAGAAATATGGAAGAAGGAACAGATCCTGCAAGAATGGCGAAAGGATGCTCAAACAACAGAGGAGTATCACTGGTGTGCAACGGATACAAAATATTCACGACCATAATTAACAACAGACTCAAACATTTTGCCTCAAATATAATAGGAGAGTACCAAGCAGGTTTTAGACCTGGAAGATCGACAGTAGACCAAATACACAACGTCAAACGTACTCTCAAGCACAGCCTGGAAACACAATGTCGACGTATACAATGTGTTCGTCGACTTCAAACAAGCATACGACTCCATAAACAGAGACGAGCTATACGTGATACTGACAGAACTGAGCATACCAGAAAAGCTGGTAAGACTTGTCCAACTCACCATGTCAGAATACACCGCACAGGTGTGGGTGCAGGGAAATTTATCGGAAAGCTTTACATGTGGACAAGGGCAATGAAACAATGGGACAAGGGCTTGAAACAAGGCGATGGACTGGCACCGACGCTGTTGAACCTCGCCTTGGAGCATGTAATAAGAAAGGCTAGAATAGGGAGAGACAACTCGCTAATAAACAAATCCGTACAACACGCTGCATATGCGGATGATATTGATATAATGGGACACACAAAGCGAGCCACGAAGGAAGCTTATACTGCACTAAAATCAGTAGCCCAAACAATCCGCCTTAAAATCAACATCGACAAAACAAAGACGCTGGTGCAAAGTACAACGGGTACACCTAGAATACAAACACAAAACAACTTGGAACAAGTGAACGACTTCAAGTATCTGGGCGCAAACATCAATGGGAAAGGCCTGGAAGACGCGGAAATTAGAGCCAGAGTGATGATGGCAAATAAAGCGTATTTCTCATTGGCGAATGTACTCCAATGTGATACAGAGAGACACAAAAATTAAGGTGTGCAAAACAATCATCCGACCAATACTCACGTATGGTTGCGAAATGTGTATCCTCACCGTAAAGAACGAAGAAAAAATCGACGCGTTTGAGAGGAAAATATTAAGAAGCATCCTAGGACCAGTACGGGAAAATGAAGACTATAGGAGGCGATACAATAAGGAAGTATATCAGGTCTTTAAAGACCGACCAGTGTCGATATATGTGAAGCTGCAGCGTTTCCGTTGGGCAGACCACATTATAAGAATGCCAGATGGTAGAATTTCCAAAAGAATCCTGAACGGCCGAATGGAGGGGAAGAGGCCGATAAGAAAACCAAGAAAAAAATGGGTGGATGAAGTAGACCAGGACGCCAGACGAGTCCTTAAACTAGGAAGATGGGAGCAAGTGGCCCGGGAAAGAGAGGAATAGAGGAGGAAGCTAGGGGAGGCCCCGGCTCAAATTGGGCTGTAGCGCCAGAGGAAGAAGAAGACTTTTAATAATCTAGTTTGATTTTGTAGACTAGTGTTTCATGTTTCATCTAGACTAGACTTTTAATATTCACCTGGAGGATTTGAAGGTTTCATCTAGACCAGACTTAGACCAGACTTAGACCAGATCTAGACTAAAATAAATAGACTAGTCCTTATAAATTCGCATTAAATCCAGCGTTCGATATGATGTAACATTGTCTGACCCGCGGTCTTGACTAAGTTGCATGTGACTACGATACACCAACCTGTACCATATCTTAGCCGGTGATATCACAGTGAATTTACTGTAAGAAATTTATATTTAGAAACCGGCAAAACATATTTAACGCTAGATTGTCTAAGGAAGTCATTTTGACTGCTTTTCAATTTCAATTAGAAAAACAAATTGTGTCCTTACAATATATAAAAGCAAAATGAATAAAAGAGTAGCTGTTCTAAGTTTCATGAATAAATTTGTGAAAATTGATAAAAGGAATACAAAAAACTTAGCAGACTCTATTCATTTTTATAACATTTCTACAAAAGTAGAATATAGTTCTTGGAGATGACCCCTCCAAATATTTTTCAATATTATAGATTTGGCTGCTATAAATGGATTGGATCCTTTACAAAGAAGTGACAGAAATACAAATACAACAGAAACTGTTCTTGTTTCAATTACCAGAACAACTTTCCACAGATTACAGAGTTGCAAGACAGAAAAATTCATCAGAACATGAGGACCCACAAAGATCAACTGCAACATCATCAAATACAACATATTCTAACAAACGAAAAATGTGTCAAGTACGACTTTGCCACAATAACAAAACAAATAATATATGTGAAAAATGTCAAAAGTATGTTTGCAGAAGATGTACATATAAAAAGATTTCCACATTCATTTGCTTGAAATGTACAAATAATGCATACATTATATTTTTCCAAGTGAAGTAAAGTTTTTTTAATTGTTAATACTTATAATAACTTGTTGTATAACTGCAAATAATATAAAATTGTTAAATATTAATTTTAAACAAATTTCTTTACACATTAGTTATTCTTTCGCAATGCAGTCATTTTGACTGCTTTGGAGCAATATAGGTTATTCTAGCAAACAAGGGTTACAAGAAGTTAATTAAACGATACCATGCAAACAAATTAAACCCTTTGTTATCTAGTCTATCACAGTGAAGCGACTAATGTATATTTACAATTCTGTATACATGTTTAAATTAAGCAAGAAAGGCAGCGCCATAGCTAGGGTGATGAGCGCCCCTGGTAAGATTTGAATTTTCCGCCCCTGAGTCTTAGAAGAGAAACAACACATAACTTTGCAAGTATAATTCCAGTTATGTATACATTTAAGCTTAAAATTACTTCTTACTATTATGTACGGAACGTAACAATACAATACGACTTCGTTAATTAAGGCATTATAAAATCTTTTAATGACTTCAAATTTAATGATTTATTAACAAATTTATATGACTTTTAAATTTTGTGTCTGTGCCATAGCAGCCCCTGAGGGTTGCGCCTCTGGCAGCCCCCCGTCTGGCCAGCCCCTAGCTACGCCTTCGACAAAGGGAATAAAGACGTACATTTAACGAGACTATGCAAAATTTGTACATAAATCAAATTTGTTACAAAAAAACTGACATTGCTTTTTGTCGGTGTTATTGTGTTTTCTTGCGAGGAATGGGGCAACGTCCGAGAATCAGCGAGACATAACGGACATGGAAAAGAATGTTTCTTCCGTGCGTACCGTAAAGCTCGTAATTAAATGCAAGTGAAATTCAGCGCGAAATCATTTGCATTCGGAGAAAACTGCATATCGTCGACCGTTTCCAAACGCCAAATGCGTATAATAGTGACCTCATGACATCAAAGTTTGGTCAATAGTCTTATGTTCTCAATAAAATACTCAATTAGTTAGTTCTTAAGTTCTTAATTAAATACTCAATGTATTTTCTTATAAGTGAGACAAAACTACTTAGTTCATGCATACAATACTAGATAGCAGAGCTGTAACGAGGATATAAAGCGCTTGTGGCAAGTATCTAACTTGCACCTGTGGCATTTGTCTAACTAGCGCTTATAGCAAGCAGTCTTCTCTGGTCAGTGTCTAAATTGAGCCTCCCTAAATTAAAAATTTAAATATAATACCAAGATAAAATTTACTTCTTCTTCTTTAGATGCCTTCTCCATTACTGAAGCTTGGAAACAATCATAGCAAATTACGCACGGTCTTGTGGCGCTCTGAACAATGAGTGGGAGTCCAGAGCAGTCCAACCTCTTATATTCTTTAACCAGGAGCACTTCCTTCGTCCTGGACAACGGCGACCCTCTATCTTGCCCTCCATTATTAATTTTGGAAGGCTATATTTTGTATTTCTGAGGATATGTCCTAGGTACGCTGTCTTACGTTTCTTCGCAATAATCAATAGCCTCTGTCTCTGAAGACAATTTGTGTTTTCTTTGCTTAATCAATGTTTACTTAATTTTCGAACTCATTTGTAAAATAGAATTGGTAATACCATCCTACCTTATATATAATCATACAAACTTAAAACAATCGGAACACAGCCTGAATATATAAATATATGCAACCTTTCCGGAGCTCTATACCAACTGACAGAAATTATTCCAGAATTATTATATTATATAGTCTAATATTAGTAGACAACATAATTGTTGTAGAGCTCGGAAAAGGTTGCATATATTTATATATTTAGGTTTTCTGTGGACGCGTTTCAAGATTTATCTGTCATCAGTACAACTTTGCTTCCATGAACACTAATTTGTAAACCTTAACATCTCAAGTGTGAAAACTTTTAATAATTTAGTCTTGATTTAGTTAGTATCTAAATATAGATAAGTGTGATGATGTCTAGTTAAGTGTGTAGACTAGATTTGTTTTTCAAAGTTTCATGTAGATTAAATTCTTTATAATTTGATCTGAGCGTGTAGACTAGACTTAGTCTTCCAACTAGCCTAAACTTATTTAAGGTTTTGTCTAGTCTAGACTCTTGAGAATCTACTTCAAATGTGTAGAATAGACTTGGTCTTCAAAGTTTCAACTAGATTAGACTTTTGATAATCTAATCTGAGTGTGTAGACTGGAATTGGTCTTCAAGATTTCATTTAGACCAGGCTCTTGATAATCTAGTCTAATTGCGTGGATTAGAGGCGAGAGAAGTAGTCTTCAAGATTTCAGTGTAGACTAGACGTGTAGACTAGACTAGATCTTCATGGTTTCATCTAGGTTAGACTCTTGATAATCTATTTCTCGTGTGTGGAATGGACATGGTCTTTAAGGTTTCATCTAGACTAGACTTTGAATAATCTAATCTGACTGTGTAGACTAGACTTGCTCTTCAAGATTTCATCTAGATTAGACTTTCAATAATCTAGTTCGATTGTGTAGACTAAACTTGGTCTTCAAAGTTATATTTAAACTAGATTTTAGATAATCTAATCTAAGTTTGTAGACTAGACTTGGTCTTCAAGATTTCATTGAGAATAGAATTTTAATAATCTAGTTTGATTGTATAGAATGGGCTTGGTCTTCAAGGTTTAAACTATAATAAGTTTTTGATAATCTAATCTGATTGTGTAGACTCGATTTGTTCATCAAGATTTCATTTTGACTAGACTCTTAATAATCTAATTTGAATGTATAGAATGGGCTTAATCTTCAAGGTGTAATCTAGAATAGATTTTTCATAATCTAGTCTGGGTGTGTAGACTAGACTTGATGTTTAGGTTTTCGTCTACACCAGACTTTTGATAATCTCGTCTCAGTGTGTAGAGTGGACTAGATACATTTCAATTAAATTGACTGGATTACATTGACAAGACTAGATTCACAGAACTAGAAGGATTAGACAGAAATACGAAATTGTGTCTAGATGCAAAGATTTTGTTCAGATCATTTTTGTTCAGATCATTTAGACTAGACTTATTTATAATAATCTAGTCTGACTGTGTGGAATAGACTTGGTCTTTAAAAAGAATAGATTTTTGAGAATCCAGTCTGAGTGTGTAGAGTAGATTTGATTTTCAGGTTTTCATGTAGACCCGACTATTGATAATTTTGTCTCAATGCGTAGACTAGACTAGATACATTTAAATTGCACAGCCAACACTAAAAAGATTTGTCCGACAAGATTAGTTTCATAGAATTAAAAGGATTATTTCGACAAGAATAGATTCACAGATCTAGAAGGATTAGACTGTAATGACTATAATGACCCAAATGTAACGCTCGAATTGTATCATTACATGTTGCGCACTGTAATGTTCGGTTCGCCTCACTGATGAATGCCCGACTTGGTAACGCTACATTACAGGTGATTTCTCCCGTTGAGGGAGCATCTTAAGGTTTCATCTAGACTAGACTTTAAATAATCTAGCCTGATACACTTTGCCTTTCTAGTTTTTATCCAGACTAGACTTTTGCTAATCTAATCCGAGTGTGTAGACTAAATTTGCTCTTCAAGGTTTCAACTAGACTAGACTTACAATAATCTGATCTAATTGTGTCGACTAGACTTCTACTTTTCAGATTTTCATCTAGAATATACTTTTGATAATCTAGCCTGAGTGTGTGGACTAGACTAGATACAGTTCAATTACGCAGACTACAATAGATACATTTCAATTACACAGATAACATTACATTGGTTACACTAGAAAGATTTGTTTGAATAGACCAGTTTGACAAATATCGAAGAATTATATCAACCAGAATAGATTGATGATTATATCGATAAGACTAGAGTGGTAAAACTAGAATTAGACTTAGAATTATATTAGGATTAGACTATAAAATAAAATTTAAAGATTCAGCTGTAGGCACTAGGTGAAACATTATAAATATATTAAAAGATAATACACACTAGGCGTAAGTTTCACAAATTGTTTTATTTAACACTTTATCGATTTTGGCTTCTTAGGCCTTCTTCGCGTAATCTTCTGAAGAAGGCCTAAGAAGCCGAAATCGATAAAGTGTTAAATAAATCAATTCTTAAAACTTACGCCTAGTGTCTATTATTTATTATTATAGACTATAAAAACTAGACAGTCAGATCAAATTTGTTTAATTAATATTTTAACTGTGAAAATTCGACTTACTCGCTTGTAAAATACGTAATTTTGAATTAGAACCGGACATGCCTCAGGGTTTGTTTCACGCACGAGATTTAATCGACGTGTAAAAAGTTTTTGGGAGGTCAATATACGCAAAGTTTCGTTTTTGCCTTTAATCTTTCCCAAGTAATCTCATTTGCTTGCTAAACTTGAAATCTGTGAGATCATTAATATTTATTTACCTGTGATAGCTAACCTAGTCGTTATTGTAGGTCATTGTGAGTCTAGTCATGTGCGTCTTGCAGAATTTATTGCCGAGAGTTTTTGATGTAATCTGTTTTGTTTTGAGTTTTGTGTTTTAGATATGAGAAGGTTTGATAGTTTCGAGTGTTAGCAACCTAGAAAAGTGTATATTTAGAGGCAGTGGCGT
This sequence comes from Phosphuga atrata, assembly GCA_944588485.1. Lineage (NCBI taxonomy): Eukaryota > Metazoa > Arthropoda > Insecta > Coleoptera > Silphidae > Phosphuga > Phosphuga atrata. Next base: position 45,812,744 of record OX155900.1, read on the forward strand.
TTCCGTTGCTCGGAACAATTAGAAAATTGTTAATCTTGAGTCCCAGAAACCCATCTGGCAAACGTCCAAGATTTATACGGTTTTCACTTATCCCTAGCGACTCGCGAGATATTTAGCTCATTCAACAACTGACACTTCTCTCACTACAAACACATTCTTTTTCTAAAACACAGAAACGTTTCTCTGTAAACATACTTGAATGTTTGTCGTGCATTTGCATGGAAATTTGTAAGTTTTGCATAACATTTCACGTGAAAGAGACAAATTACTATGGAGATAAAAGATTTATATTTCTAGATATGTAAAAATTTCGAAGTTTATAAAACAGTTTAGCTAGAAATGACAGGAATTTGAATAAACGGTTTCTTTTGAAACTTCTTAAATGTTATATCAAAAATTAATTTTCTCAAACGAAATTTCGAAATGTTTTATTAATGGATCTTGTTAAAATATTTGATTCTGTAATTAATCAAAATCAAAACTAGTTAGCAGATACCGGTCCAGAAATCTTTAAAATCTTTCTTAGTTGAGAACTAGATTAACAACGTTAAATTAAATGAAAGACAGGACAGAACCAACGTGCATTATTAGATAGAACGATAAGATAATATATACATATAATATTATACAAACATGATAAATGTAATTAAACGTAGACAACTTGTTAAACATTCTAAATATGATAGACATGTAGATATAGTATACATTGATATGATAGACATTTAGATACAACAGAATTTGATATGATAGACATTTAGATATGATAGGAATTGACATGATAGACATTTAGACACGATATAAAGGGCGACAAACTAGTCGAGTGTTTGATATTAATCTGCAATTATTGAACCACAATTAGCGAACTATTTTCTTTTAAAATAGCTCCAAATAAGATTGTATGTGAAGCTATTTGTAGTATAAAGTCCAGAGCGCAGGGTTGTGACCCATTTCTGAACCAACATGTACTCGTTTCTACGGAGTCGGATTTTAGAAGAAATCATAGCTGTGTCACAACCTTACTGGATATTACGGATAAAGTAACTAGATTAATATAAGTATAATAATACTAGATTAATAGAACTAGAACTAGAACTAGATTAATATAAGTATAATAATAATAGTACAGATAATAGTACTTGATAATAGTAAAGCTACTGCACTTATACTATTATGACTACAGCAAGGCCTTTGATACCATAAATCGCCAGATTCCACTATATATACTGCACTATGTAGAGCTCTCCAAGCAATCCATTCGGTTGTTCGGGAGTTACCTAACAAATAGACAGCAGATAGTGCAAGTAGGCGGTAGTTTATCTGAAGCTGGCTTTACGATGAGGGGTGTCCCCCAGAGTGTCCGCAGATTAGCTTCGGTAAATATGTCAAGCGATGCAAATTCTACCAATACGCAAAAGACACCCAGCTACTATATACCTTCTCCCTAATCAATACAACTCAAGTAGGAAAAAGACATTACGGACGACTTGAGTTCTATAATTAAGTTTTCTAAACACCACTCACTAAACATCAAGCCATCAAAATCTCCAATCATAATCTTCGCCGGCAAACAGAGTCAACAAATCAAAGGTAGCAGAAGAACATTTTTAAGAAAATGGCCATAAGGAATCTCGGTGTTATTTTAGATGGGGATCTAAAATTCTCATCTTATGTATCGAAAACGGTCAACAGAGCCTACCTTCGGTTAAAGCTGCTGTACTATGCTAGATGTTTCCTTACGAAACACCTTACAAAAAGGCTAGTGGAAAGTTACCTCACACTGTTGGCCCACAACAGAAGAGAGTTTAGAAGGAGAGTAGACAGTATAAAAGCATTTCAGGAGAAACCAACAATGAGGAAGCCCAAACGGATCATTTCCGATGAGGAGAGAAAGAAAATAAGCGAATGCATGAAAAGGTTCTTGGTAGGGATAGCAATCCGGTGTCATTTTCAATCCGGCCGGATACGGCCGAAATTCCATCGATCCGACCGGATCCGACGGAATCGATGGATCCGGTAAACGTTTAGTGATGCCGGATCCGCCGGATTATCGGATCCGGTTTTCAGGATTGCAATCCCTAGTTCTGGGAGGGGAAAAGGAGAAGGAGAAGTTTATGGTAGTTTTAAATAATTAAGTTAATAAGATGTTAAGCTACGTACACGGTATAGAAAACTAGCATATAGTCCTGCTATAGTTTGACTATAGTTGTGTGACCACTTCGTATAGTTCAACTATACGAATAGTTTTGTACTATATCAAGCGGTCAAACAGCTATTGTCAAACTATATCAGGACTATACGCTAGTTTTCTATACCGTGCGTACGTAGCGTTAAAATTGGCGGTTAAAATTATTGCAAATACTTATTTTTGTTTTTATTAAGTAAAAACAGGACACTCTTAATTTGTCACACTTTACATAACACTTGAGCACTGATCGTGCGAAATGAAAAGAAGAGTTACACTATTTTGGGCAGCCTATGGAAAACTTGCGGAAGTCTTTAAAAGCGACATACCACAGTGTTTAAAGAGGAAGGTGTTTGATGAGTGTGTGTTGCCCGTCATGACCTATGGAGCTGAAACCTTAACACTAACCACAGCAAGTGCTAAGAAACTTATGGTAACACAGCCCAAGATGGAAAGGTCCATGCTTGGAGTGTCACTGCGGGATCATACAAGAAATTAAGTTTATTGAAAAAGAACCGGCGTCACAGATGTAGTTATCCAAATTCGAAAACTCAAGTGGAAGTGGGCTGCATCTGTGGCACGAATGACGGACAGGAGATGGGCGAAAAGGCTGCCCGAATGGAGACCGCGCTTCGATAAAAGAAATAAGGGAAGACTTTGAACCGCTACACGTTGGACGGACGATCTAAAAAGATGTGCAGGCAACTGGATACAGAGAGCTCAAGACAGGAGGGAATGGGCTGTTGTGCAATGGGTTGTTAGCTGATAATAAGATAAAGATAGTTAGAAATTTTTAAAATTTTTGTTAGCAGACAACTAGATTAACAATATTAGATAAAATTAAAAACAGGAGATAATAACCGTGTATTAGGAGATAGAAAGATTACAGACCACATAATCTATTCATATATCATACAACCATGATTAGGTAAATAAATCTAGACAAATTGTTAAACATTCTAAATATGATGACATTGATATTATATATATATATATATATATATATATATATATATATATATATATATATATATATATATATATATATTAATACGATAGACAAAATTAAAATTTAGACATGATATACATTGATACGATACACGGATAGACATTTATATATGATGGACATATGATGGAAATAATAGATGGATATTTTTATGATAAACATGATATACATTTATCTGATAGACATATAGATATGATAGACATTTAGATTCGATATACATTGATATAATAGACATTTAGAAATGATACATATTGATAAGACATTTACACGTGATAGAAATTTGATTTTTATGGGCATTGATATGATAGACATTTAGATATGATATACATTTATATATGATACACATTTAGACATGGTATACATTGGTATTATAGACATTGATATGATAGACATTAATATGATTGACATTGGTAGACATGACATCTAGACATTACTCAAAGGAGTTCTAGAATTGAATTCATTGAAACAAATCAAAATATTAAAAACCACTCGTTAGTAGAAACTTTACGTCAGGGGTTCCCACAGTTTTTCTTAGGCGGGCCAATTTAATATTACCGATTTTTTGGCGGGCCAAAAATTTAAAAAAACCAGCCAAGTGCGAGTTGTGACTCGCGCACCGAGGGTTCCGTATAAACTTGTATAGTATAGTATTATTATGTAGATTATCAACATATTATGTAGATTATATTATGTATAATATATACAGGATGTTACGGGACTTGAGTATGTCGCATGTCGGTTATAAACAAGCAAAATTTAGACATAATATATACCCTGTATATATTATGTATATAAAGCGTACGTGATGAAATGCATAACGAATATAAACAAAGAAAATTCAGAATAAACAGCTTGGCGCCAACACATACTTTTTAACCTTCGGACCTAACCGAATAGGACCTAACTGTATGGAACCCATATACTTCTGGAGCCTGACAATACCACTACGACAACATTAGTGAATTTTCATAAGTTTCTAATAGTAAATTCGCATTTTTCTTGTAATTAAACTACATATTTACGGTTTTCAGATTTTTCCCTTGACATGTGCTGTAAGAAACCGCTTCTTGCCAAATTTCATGATTCTAGGTCAACGGGAAGTACCCTATAGGTTTTGATTCCCTCGTGAAATCGCAAAATTTGCGACATAAACGGTCATATCTTTTGATCGCGTTGACTTACAAGTTTGATTTTT